>QNGE01001649.1:0-18483 GCA_008508345.1 Paragonimus westermani
GGATCGTTTGATGGCCTTATCAGTGATATACAATGATGATCATGGTAATCGCAAACTCTCTTGATCAAAACGGTTGCTCCAGATATCACACATTCATCTTTTCTAATTGATAGGCATAAACGCTGATACACTACCTATCGAATGTGTCAGCCAGTAATTACGTGTTCAGGAACAGTTTGCTGATGCTCTAGCAACGACGGCAGCGCAAACTGACGGTGCAATTACGAAGTGGTGGGTGAAAGTTTATTGTGATACTAGATGTCAGCCATTGATTACATATCTAACGTTACTGGTTTTCATCAACACATATTTTGGATTTGCAATAATTGTTCATTTCCATGTCAACACGGAAATTGTCTTCCGGTTGTTCTGTCAAATTTATTCAGAATTAGTTATAGTTCCCGAATTCTGTTCACGGTAACAGTTGCGTTTCCCCAGTGATCACGTATTTCACACACGAGTGATTCTTCTACCATTTGTGGGACACACTTAAAACTACTGCTGGAGTAAAGATGAAGTTCATCTGGAAATTTTCGAGCACTGATGCATAAAACCATTAGATTTTTCAAATACTTGTTCTCAAACCGGAACTATTTGTCAATTGGACTATTCGATACATTTTAAAGAGCATAAGCCGGCAGGAGAATAATCATTGTACTGACTTATAGTATTGACATTATCTTGTGAGCTGAGCGGAATTGCTGAAAATCACCTGGTTGATGGGTTTCGATCACCGACTATGTGTACATATGAAGACGTTTCGCATACCGTTTTAGTGGGAAAACTGAGTTCTGGACGGACAGAAAGTGTAGACGAAGCAAACTTGCTGGTTAACATATTTCAGATAGTTATCATAACACAGTGTGAACAGCAATATGTTGCGTCAAACTGGACGCTTGTATTGATGCAAGGTTTGATACTGTGATAATGATATGCAGGATGTAAGTCAAACGACATGGAGAGACAATCTGGCGTACATCGAGCAGCTGTAGTATTCCGTTGACGGCTGGCACCTCATGCTATCAGCTTGCTGCTCCGTTCAAGGCTTTAATGGTTTTGTAATCCTTATGCTTGGAAACAGTTTGATACAGCCTAATAAAAACATTGTTTTGGCTTGGCTAGGTGGCAAAGACATGTATATCTTTCAGTCATGATAACTGCAACAAACCGAGATTCATTCAGTGAATCCTTCAAATGTGGTAAGTCAAATGCGATGTAATTCGTGTTCCACAAAATCCTGTAACCGAAAAGTTTTCGGAAAGATCACATTCTTGGTCAGACACTCCGTAAGTGCAGGTGAGTATCAACACGGAACCCGTCCGGAAAGCTCAGTGTGATCTTTGCTGTTGAAGATAAACCAGGTTTATTTACTGTGGATGATCACCATTGCAAGACGATCTAGATTCAACAGACTAGTATGCTTGTTGTCGGATAACAAACTACTGTCAAGTCTGTCCTTTATGACACTGGTTTTCCACCAGACACAAGCCCCCACGCCGCCAATCACATATCTCTTTACAGTTCCACATGCAACTTAATCAGGATCGCATATGACTTCTAAGACCTGTCTATGCAGAAATCATGCCCACTGTTTTTATTCTGTCAGGTGCCTCACCATGAATGGGTACTTCCTATCGGAATTTATGGGGCGTGAACGTGTTAACAGCGTGGTATCCTGATATCTATTTTACCAGTTTTACCAGTTGCTTATCTAAAGTCATCACAGGATCTCGTTCGTTTGACTACCGCATGTGTCCGCTGTTTTAACTGCGATGAGGTAGGCAGTAAGCTGTCATTCATTTGACCTGTACTGGTCTGCTGTCTGACATGTCGGTGGAAGTCTAGTTAATATGAACTAATAGTTTTCTGCATTTTGTTGGGTTTGTAGTTAAGTCGATCGCACCAGCTTTCACCTTGTTCTATTCTTTTTAGTTTCCCACCAGTAAACATTAGTGTTGGTTTGTCAAAATACTTTTACGACTGGCCAAGTTTGGCTGTGTTGTGTCATGTTTTCTATCGCGATACCTGGTCAAAAGATTTATCATTAAATGGACGTGCTATATCTGACATTAAACCTTTCAAAAACCGTTCTTAGGATAATAGGTTCCGACGCCTGCTGTTTATTTAAAAGCAGGCTGTGGCACTTGCTGTTGAGAATACGTGTTAAAAATATGCAGTGTATCAGAGTAAACGTGTTAAAATATTAGTTTCTTGAAAGAACGTGAACAAACTAGTAGGTTTTTTTGCGAATCGACGTTGTAAAGTGTGACAACACCTTTGGAGTCTTCTTCGATAGTCGCTGGTGTACAAATTACCTTTTTAATTCGATTATTAGTCTGCAGATTACCTGCGGGTTATTGTACTTCATACTCTGTTATTTAACTGCATGGTACTAAATGTGTGTAGACCATTGTGAATTTTGATCGAAACGAACTGCACCCGAGATTCAGACGATCGAAATCAATCTTTTCGTTGACACTCGACTAACGGACTATGAATTAATCAAAAAATATGATTATGCATGAGTATCATGTATCACACTACACAGTTTTGGATACTACCTGTACCCCATTTTAGATCGAAGTGACTTTTAAACACGTTTAATTTGTCTTGACTTGCAAACCTCGGCTTCATGTGAGAGAAATAGAGCCTGATAACGCCATCACTGTAAAACACGATTCAGTCTATTGGTCAAACTCCACGGTACAGCATAATTTGTTTGAAAGCGCTCAAAATGAACCTTGGGAAAACAAAAACCGTTCAGTGAAATTTCCAGGTTAAACCACAGTGTCTTAAAAACTTGAATAAGGGATGTTATTTTCCCACATAAAGTTGATGATCAAGAGTGTAGGGTGAAAATGACAGCTGCAGTCATGCACTGACAAAGTAGAGCTGTAATAGGTACGCTCAAACAACACGCAACACCAGTCGTTTTTATCTTATGGCAGGAAGCGCTCAATAAACATGCCGAATCACATGGTACTATGTCTTCAAAGTGCACATGAGAGCTGTCAAGCAAACGTTGCCTTTTCTTTCTTGTGACTGATTCTGCGATATTTAAGTTGATTGCGGCTACTCACAGAAAATATTTTAACTCAGTTTGATCGTTGTAATGCGGAAATGTAAACCAATACGAAACCTCCAAAAATAACAACAAGACCATTCGAAGTTGTCGAAAACGATTTGAGAATTAGGAATGAGAATGGTACGCCAGCTTTACTTCTTAATGTAATACAACATTGACGTTGACGAAACTCGTGCTGTCAACAACTGATGATTGTACAGTCCCGATTCGCATAACAAAAATTAACGGGTCGCCGATGACTATGCGCCTGTATAATTGTTGTCACAATGAACAAACCATGACTTTGATTGATGAACGATGACTTTTCACTACACTATTTTCAAATGTTTATAACATTCGGCCGGTAATCTTCGAAAAGAGGCATCAGGCTGTAGCCCCAATCTTGTTAGAACTCGTCATTTGTGCTTGTACGTATCATGGCCCAAATGTGAACTCTGGTTCACGTTGTCATGATGCAACCGTTTTCATCAGTTCAATATTCACCCAACATTATCGACAAATGCACTGCAGTACGTCACTAGCTAGACATTCGCTCGTTCAGTTGCTTGTGAAATTGATAAAGTTACGACCCCACTATTACTGGTTGACCGCCTTATACCCGAGACCCTTCAGCAAACGAGAATCACAAGCATTATGCAATCTGCTTGGTAACGTCGTGGTTGCTGATATATTGGAGGCGCAATGAATGTTAATGATTGCACATAGCTTACAAGGAAGAAACAGTCAATACTTGTCTGAGTTGAGCGTGGGCATTGATTAAAACACTAGCCGTAGTGAGAGTATGTACTACCGTCGATCACTAACAAAGGGAAGGTCGGAACCCCATGCATTTTGAATTTGTCAGCTGAAAATTTAACCCGCTTGCAAACTAGTTGGCATAGTTTGGGTGATATTCAGCAAATCTCAGCTGAATCTCCCACTGTTTGTCAATAACAAACCACTACGCACGCTGATTAAGGGAATTTTTTCGTGGTTACATTACCTTACGACTTGAAACTATCATGGAGCACAGATTTCATGGAAAAATTGAGCCTGGGTGATAAAAGCCTACTTTTAGTAAAGAATGAATACTGTCAGTATACGCTCACTGAAGAACATCTGTTTGCATAATACTTGTTTGCCTTGCATTACGAAGTCTGGGCTAAAGTGACATTTGCCATTCCATTTTAGATAATTGAGTGCTACAACGCCAAAAGTAATAGTTTGTATGTTACTCCATCATTTTCCAAAAAATCAATAACCAGATTTTCTGATTTTCTAGGCCTGTTGTCGGTCACTTCGGCGAATTCTGACCAACTGGAATTCGACAAGATCACTGTAAATAATGTCGGAAGAGTCGGGCTAACAATCGTCGACCCATCCGCACTGGTGTGCATCCCTCAAGTACGTTGTCTGCCTGTTTGTTGCTTATCCGTAGGTTATGTGGATATCATGGAAAAAAACACATTAATGTTAAGTGGCTTGATAGCTCAGAGCGAGAATAACCTGTATGTTTCGGAGTCGGCTGTTAAAGCGCACACAACCCTGTCACCCAATGACCGACGCTACAACAGTCATACCCCCAAATGTCAAGTCAACGGTCATGGCAGGTGGCACCGCAAAATTTGCTATTGGGCCGATCTACTACACTCTTCTTTGGACAGAATAAGGGTGCATGACTAATGCTATATGGAGCATTTTCCTTTTCTGAGGTGATTACCCAAAATGTTAAACCATTCTCATTCTTGTTCATCTGTGCATTCAAAACAATGCGAATCGTTGTGTAAATGTGTAAATATTAACGTCAATGAAGTGTGAACTGTTACACACAACTAAAATGAACAAGATTCGAGGTTACATGTTGCAGACTGATCCACAAGAATTCACTATCTGTCCACTAACTTGAGTGTTTTTACATAGTAGTATGTACTGACAATGTCAAGAAGGAGTTTATACAGACAGAATGTACTCAAGGTGCATTTGCCCAGGTTCGTGTTTGTTATATCGGAGTTTCTATTGAGAAAATTCCATAAAATGCGTAGATGCAGATGATTTCACTGTAATGTCCCATTTTCAAAACACTCTGTGTACTAGTTTCATATGAACTGTTCGTTTTCTGCAACGGTTTCCTTCGTTAGTTTTATATTTACTTGAAAAATGCTTCATTCTTTAAATCAGTGTTTGGGAAACATTTTGTTCAATTTCAGTGCATCATAAGCCTCACGAAAACACTACATAACATGATAACATGACAACACATTTTTAAAGCGCAGAATCTGTTGATATCTTTGGAAGCGGACTGGGCCAACAGCCATAACACTGTGCTTATTTGTTGCATTTTGCCTTCGGAATTCTATGTGGAGGAGTTGAAAAATCGGAAAGGAAACCAGACAACAAAATCTTGACCGTAATAGTCAGATTTTCAAAAGAAAGGCTAAATGTTTCGAAGGATACGGACACGTAAACTGCAACGAAATTTAACTCGAATGAATGAATTAGCCAACCAAAAAACAGAGATAAATCGCAGTCCAAAACCGATACTCCCAAGAAGCTTGCTGTTCACTGGTTGATGTGCTTCCTTTTATCAGTAACGCAAAATAAAGTCGGTTCAACCGAATGAAGTGAACATTGCGAGAAGCATGATATGAGTCCAAGAAGATTTTTATTCCACACAGCTAGCTTGCAGTTCACAGCAGTGAACGGTATGTATTGTTTCCAAAATCAACGCTCCATTCCCTTCTGTTGCTAATGACCTGAATTTTTAGTTGCACAAGGCTCATCTCTGTTCTTTCTTTCAAAAATGCTTTTGACAATATCAGTCGTGTATTTTGAGTGAGTTGATATGAAATGGCAAAGTTCTCTACACCAATCCTAAAAGAATCTAAAGTACAGTATGACAACCGTTCTCGAAACAGCAACATAGTAAATTGGTGTATGAGATCTGAATTCATTACTGCCGTTAATCATTTTAATCAGTAAAGTTGTGGGACGACGGTGGTTGCCTCTGTATTCACAGACTCCCTAATCATGCTTGATGAAATACCATAAACAAGTGCAGGCCAATAAGCTTACTACAAAGCTGATTTAACATACGCTTGCGGTCTTTAAGCGGATGAATTACTTGTCACTCTCTTGAAGCATAACCGGTCAAATTTGTCAGAACAACATTCATCTGCTATAGGTGTTTTCAACTGAAAGCCTATTCTTCAATCTTTACGGTTTTCATTATCGTGGAAACACGTTAGTTCAGCTTACCATAATTTGAACTGATCATGGGTGCTCACAAAATGCCATTTGTTTGAGTACGTAATGCCCTGCAACAAAATTATTCGGAAAAGGTAGTTGTTACTTCGAACGCCGAAGTCATTAGTGCTTTAAACCAGGCGTCTTTGATGCGAGCCCGTTTTATTGTTCCGTCTGCCACTTCTGATGAAATCAAGTTAGATATTTTGTCTACCATTACTGATCTCAGAAAAATTATGCATCTTAAAATTCAGTGATTGTTTTTTCCTCCCTTGTTTTCCTTGCCGATGACCACCTGCTTTGCTACTCTTAACTTTGCACATCACCTACTAACGTTGCTCAGAACCCTGATGAACTTGGAGTGGTCGTTTAGTCTTATGTAAGTTATGTACTCGTTAATTTCCCCATCCCAAGGTCACCAATACCGAATTCATTGCATATGTGAACATACCACAGAGAACTAAAATCATACACATTTCATTAAACAACGTAGTGTACAGTCGTGGTACTAATCACCGTAAGATGAGACCTATGTTTTCGACTAACTAACGAATGATCGAACATTTGATTGCACAAAGTTATTTTGCAAAACAATTATTTTTAAGATTCGATTATTGATTGGATTTCTGAAACCGCTGTTTTTTGCGTCATTCTCGGGTTCATTGGTCACGACAATATATTTTTTGAAATTGACTGATAATTACTGCTAAAAAGTGTGCACAATTTTTTCAGTTTTATTTTAACCCAAAAACTTTTGTTTTTGCAACAGTACTGGCTAATAAAGTTGTTGTTCAAGGTGATCTTAATAATATTGTCTTTGAGTTGTTTTTGGTCGTTTCGTTTATCGATCTTGAGTGCGCACGTTCTGTGGCTACTTTACCACTTTTTCTCATTACTATAGCACCTTCCCAAGATCAGTAAACTTTTTAAGTTCGAGTGGTAACTTTCACTGCCATTCCAGTCTTTCTGGTGCAGTTCCGTGAAACCTATCCACGAGTCAGTAACCATCATTGGGCACAAAATTAGGCAGATTAATGTAACCCGCTCAACCTGCAAAAATCCGGGAAACGCATCGCGTGATCCATACTGTCACCATTCATATCCATAGCATTTTTATGCACAATTTTTTCACCAATTGCTCAGGTTGGATATAACTTTACCGTCCCTATAGACTTCTCCTTAAACGCTTTTCACCTCATCTTCCAGAAATGTGTGTCAACACCGTTGATTCGCGATGCACCGTAACTTCGTTTTTTCTACTTCGAAAGTGCTCACGAGTCCAAACTTCGAATAAGTCAAATTGGTTCCCTTTTTCAACGGTATAACTAAATAAGCCTGATTTTTTTTCAGGTTGACTCGTAACTGTAACTCTTACAAAGATTATACTACTCTCAACCTATATTCAGGGGATACTCATGTTATCCACTCAACGTACTGAAATGGTATCATTAGCCGTCAGTCATGTTACCATTTTCCAGTTGAGTATCTTGTTTTTGGGAGTTTTTTGGTCATCACTTTCAGTGCGGACGAATGAGTGGTGTAGATTGAATAAACGTGCGATAGTCCTCACGCGTCACACAAGGTTGTTCACTGAGATGTCCAAAGCAGTACATTTGAAGGGGTTAATTAATCAATCCGAGCAAACAAGTAAAACCGTAGCTAATTTGCACAGCATGTGTTATGTAATACATCTTCTCAGGAGCAGATTCAAAGCCGAGCCTATCAGAAGATCTAAGTGAACGGAGAATTTGTAGTGAAGCGCGAACGATGTTCAAACTACAAGCGGTAGAGTGCTTCTACCGTAGCTGTTTATGGTGAAATAAAATGAATATAACACTGTTATAAAGTGAATAATTACCAGTCATCTGTGTACTTTTTAAGATACTAGGAAATCTGAGGTTTCAGGATAATCAGGATGCTACAAAAAACACTGGTAAACATTTTCGGGAGGGTTACACTTTTCCTTATTGTTGAAACTACAAATTTCGTCGCAAGTTTGCATCATGGTAGATTGTGAGTGGGTCTGTTACCTTGTCTGTTATGTGTTTGCTCCTCAAATGAATTAGTTGCCCTGAGTAAGGTCCAAAACTGTCCAAGCTATTGTGTGTGTCACCTTAGACAAATCCGCTACTTTCCCACAGCCATAAGTCCGTTTTTACAGTTAAAGCATTCAAGAGTTTAGTGGAGAAGGTCCACGTAGACTCACAGACTGAACTCCCTAAGAGTAGAGAATAAGTAATCGTTCGTAAGAAATACTCCGCGATTTATCACGCGAACTGTCTTGCTCATTGTCATTGATGAGTTAGAAATGTTTTTGCTCAGTTAAACGGCTCATGGCACGGGTATGTGCAAGTGAGTTTTTCCCACATGTAGGATACCCAGTTGATGAATGTAAGCCAGAATTATCCACTGCGTTGCGTTCACTTCTGGCCTATAATATGCAGGTATTTCCTGGCGTCTTGTCAAGAAGACTGACGATTTATGGACCATTTTTTTTAATCGTCCTTACGGAATTTTCTGAGACTCGTGTATGCCATGATGTTCTCGATCGGTCAGATGCCACTTTCAATTGGCACAAGACAGTGACTGGAGACAGATCACAACCTACCCTTTTTATTAATTATATGTAATTACTTGCTGTTCACGTAAATTGCCTGTTTGGCGATTGTGGTTCTTCTACCATCAAGCCATTTATTGTGGTTCGCAGTAAGGCCAGAAACAAACTGTTAACACGTTTTAGAGATCGAATTCTTAAAGTCAGGCGGTCACCACTGAAGACCCTAAAAAACAGAGATAATGAAAAAGATACTACCAAAAAATATCTGAAGTACTTGATTCACATTTCACACACAACACATTTGCTGACTATTGAATGACGACGCAGATCGTATCAATATCTGAAACGAAGTGAACATCTTTCATCCGTTTTTCTGCAAGTCAGTAGAGTTTCAAATTACCTAACACCCATGAGTATTTAAATGAACATCACAAACTCCAAACCACACCGCCCGCAACTTTTAGATTCAGCCTTTGGGTTTCTTCCTTTTTCAGCTTATTCTTTTGTTTTTCTTTTTGGAACTAATAAAATGTGTTTAAGAGATTATAGCAATGCATTTCTCAACATTTATACTGAAGAGTTATCTCAAGTAGTTGACGAGTTCAACAGTTACTACTCAATCACTTGTCGTTTACACTAATTTTCAACCAATCGTACCTGTTAATGGTTACATATTCTCGGAACTTCAGTGGTACTGGTCTTCTGCAATGACCTGATTGCATACATTGTCACTATGTGAAATATTGAAATCAAGATGTACGATGTCTTATTGTCTTGATTCAAGATTTCCCATTAATTGATGTGGTTGTAATATCGTGATGGGCATTATCCACCGGCTAAACAACGACCGTGTTGAGAATAAACTTGCACGAAACAACCACCGTGATCTCTTCCTACATATTGCTTTATATTAAATGATCGTATACTTTCTTTAAGAATATGGTGGTAACTCAGTCGAAAAAATGCCAGTGAGTCCAAACAAGAGTTCACACGGTTTGCAAAGAGAGAGAATGGCTAATGATTGGATTTTAAAACGCCATCATTCAAATTATCGTGTAACCATTGAATCTTTCAGCAAAGGTCCCGATTACTGCCTAAGTCTGTAACATCGCGAGTTTTAAATGAAATCATACGGCATACTGAGGTCTGCGCACGATTGTTTGCGGATCGGTTAGGCAAGCGTTCGAAAGTTTTCCTAACCAATACTGTCCGCTTTAAAGCATACTGAGTTACAATGATTAAAAATGACATTAAACAAAAAGAAATTTCCGCAGAAAATACTCGGATTGTACCCCCGGATTAACTGTATTGAAACTTTATTTTCTGCGTTTTGGTACGTAAACTCAGTCTACGGTCCACGGTGTGATTTTTGGCCCTTGGCATTGTACACCAATCCTGAGTTTATTCCGCACTTCCATCTGCACAAACTGACCACTTGTATTACACAGTCGTTTAACCAACTGTTGCCACATCTGTACAGAACGCTGCAGATACGAAAAGTATGAGTGTATGTTGATGATTATATCATCGTTCTGTACAAAATTGCCGGCGCTTTGTGTCGGAAGCGGCACAACCGATGAGGTTAAACATACACAGTCCGTATGTGGTCTATTCCCCTGTTGACCTATTTGATGGTCAGTATTGGGCAAATAAACAGTGATAAAGTGCTGAATGACGAGTATAACGTTCAGGATCTAATGGTAGGACCTGTAGTGTAAGATAACCAGAGTAATAGTCCAAGTACCTGTCTGGAAAGTTCAAGTAGGGTAGTTCGACCACAAATCAATATGGCATTTAAACCATAGTAGACAAGCGAGACTCAAACTTAGAGGATAAGTATAAATGCCAAGAGAAAAGTGTGAACAACCTGTTATCATCATGGTTTGTCTCCAATCAGTCAAAGTGTTTATCCTTAGAAAATCCTCTTCAAAACAATTGTGGTCCAACAAATTCATGTTCAAGGAAACGAACAGTGCACACAATTATTCTGAGCCGACTGAATGAAAGTGTACATTACAATGTTTTTCATAAAATTGGTACTGTTGCTTCAGATTTCCTAGGCTTGAAGTACTTATTGATCCTTTATCTGCCACGGTGGTCGATTTTGACTTCAAATGTGAGTCTCTTTTTGCATGCACGTGACTTACGTATTCATTCAGCCCAGCTGTGGGACTGAATTATCTTGTCTCATCATGATGTGTATGAAAACCACACACCAGCTCAAAATATTGTAAGCTGATACGGAGTAAGTTCTGCAATAAACATCTAAACTGTTTAATTTGCGCACACTGTGACTTCGAAGAGCATGCCGGAATTGTAACAGATTACTCTGTAGCCAGGCTGCAGTTGGTACAGTGTGATTTGATACTTCTACTGGTTCGCTTGACACAGTCCCAGACTAATTCGTTAATTATAGTTCACGTCAAACGCGGCTGCGTGAAACTATACCTTAATTCTAGGTCTGCTTGTTCAACCTCAAACCATTCTTTTAAAACGTGACTTGAAATTTTAGCACGCAGCCTGAATACGGGACAAGTTATTTATCAAAATAAAACATTGCTTTTACGAACAAGGTCAGGAATAGGAAAACTCTGTCGGTTTGCTGGTAGCAAGGGATGACAAAAATGTGGTTCTAAAGAAAAAATGATTTCCGGATTGTTAACACATTCTTGAACAGAGTTGTCTGCTATTTGACCGAATTAAGGGAACGGCTGAGCAAGTTCCCTTCGATCACTATTGCTTGTGACGTAACAATATCAAGTTGGTAATCTTGTTAATAAGCTTCCATGTTTCCCCCGAAGAAAATTTTGTCTAATTCTTCCAGTAGATTAGTATACGTTGAAGTGATGAATATTCAGATCCGCACTTCCAATAAGAGTTGTCATTGAAAATTACCGTTTTTCAAATTGTGATAACTGACTTCATCCTTTCATGCTATGCACGTAGTGCTCCGATTAATTTACCCTTGTGACATAATTGAAAGGTCGTAACTAGTTCGCAACACTTCTTCCATCTGTCATAGCAAATAAAGGCAAAGGTTAAATCAGACGTCCTATTTCTTGTTACTGTATCTATGATACTAGAAGACAGCCGATCAACAGAAAGCTTAAAATTTGTTGTTTAGTATATTCTCTCTCTAAAATCATGTGCCATTAAATCATGACGGGTAACCCTCATCGGCGTTGCTTATCTCTTGTGCGACATTACAGCCTTCAGCTCAGTGTTCTGTCTGGAAAAGTGGATTTTTGGAAGCACATCTTCCAGTGTTAAGCGTAATCCTTTTGACTTCCAACATGACTGAACTGTTGCCCTTAAGCGCGGCTACTATTGTTCAGAACAGGATCGGAAAACGAATTATTTTTAAGTAAAACTTGAAAGATCTTGAAGAAAATGTCACCTCAATCATTTAACCGATTGCTGCAACTGTCTAACATGCAGCTCTCAGCGTGAATATTCATTGGACCACCCAAACTGCGCAGTCGCTTCGAACGGCTTTGCTCAGAAGAACACCTAGGTTCATAATGACATATAAGTTGATAGTCATCTGAATCTCCTATGGTTCTAACTAAGAGCCAGCACGCAATGCTGCAACTTAGAACCTGTTATGATAAATCTTTCGACAGCAGCGTATATGGTGCTCTTTGCTACTTAGCCATCAAGCGACTTAACGAGATCTGTCAAAAGTTAACATGACCGATTTTCTACATAGTGGGGCACAAGCCTTGAGTTCATCAATTCTAGGGGTAGTTAACTGCATCTTAAAATGGCGTCGGAAGCGACAAGAATTCATTGAACTTTAGGATGGTAAATTAACTTTACTATTTTATAGACTGCCATCGATTATATTTGCACGAAAGTTATAAAAAATTTTAGTTAATTACTAAAAGACAACTTAAAAAATCAGCTATTACATAGCCGGAAGGTCACTCTTTCAGATGTCGAATGAAAGCTTCCTGAATTTTTCTTATGCTTAAGTGGACTCGACCTCATGAAAGTTGAGCTAGTTTTTCAGACTACCGTCCTACAGTTCTGAAGCTGTTAATTAGAGCAGTAGACGTAAGAGTGACATTGTCAAGTTTGCTCATGTTTTCATTTTGTACTTACAACGTCCATGATATTAGTCTTTACCAAGGCAATGCCACTCAGCTATCTGGCTCCCGTTGTTTGCTAGCAAAATTGTTAACAGGAAGAGTTATGAAATTAACTTCGTTTTCCAGTATGTCATTTCTGGCATTCCATCGGTCAGCTGAAGAACCGTAGCTTGAAAAGATGATTTTAGTGATAGCTGGTTGTTTTAGTTAACATAATACAAATGGAAAATTATGAGAAATCACAAAGTTTGAATAACGCATGCTGTGAACACAGATCAGCTGTTAGTAGTGCATGAGAAGAAACATCTAAATAAACATAAATGTTCTGGGGACGGACAGTTTATCGGAACAGCTACATCACCCATTCTGTTGATACTAATTGATCGTTTGTTCGTCCACAATCCACCACCCATAGGAAACTCAAAATCTACGCCCTAGAAAACCAAAAACTAATCTCAACGGAATGAAACAAAACATTCCTACACCCAATTTATCAATGCACACCGTAACTGTGTGAATGTACATGCCTAATTTTCAACTATGACAGCTGGATTGAAAATCCTGGATGGAATTCCAGTAGGGTAGTGGAGGTCAGCTGTGAACTAATCAGTCAAGTTTGGTGAATAACTAGTCATAAATGACGAACCATGGGATGACCGCATAATTGTAGTTACTCGCAAAGCGCTAGACTTTTGTGACTTTTAGCGGTAGTAAACCAGTGACAGACGTTCTTCCATGATCATTAGCCTTATGAGCATCGTCACGGTTGTCGCAGTTAGTGGTTTACAAAACCAGATAAACTTTCGATATGTGCTTACTATCAGTTTTTCACAGCAACCTCAAAAACTCAGAAGAATGGATCATGAAAGATCAGCCATTCATCACTATCCAATCAGCAGTAAATCTCAACTCATTATCATTCATGTACCATGTCCAGTTGAGTTCTCATCTTTTCGGCGTACATTACAAAGATACAGAATAAGATAAGGAAAATCGTAAACAGTCAACAGAGTTGTGCATATGACGCGTCACAAAATGCTTTCCTTCACCACACAATTAATATCTTGGTCCCCAGGCAGATTTCCCAAAGCGGATCAAGGTAATCTCCAGGAGACAGAGTTTGGTCAACACTGCATTGCGGAGACATGTCCAAATGGACATGAAAACAGTCATTATCCACCCACCCCCTTAGTGAGCATCTGTAACAGAAATCCATGACAAAAGAAGTCAGATCATCGCTAATGATGTAACGTGCCTTTCCCTTGCAAAACGTTTCAATACTGCTTGACTTTTAGACCTGGGTTCCTGCTATGCGGCTTCCCCTAGTCTAACGCGTGCGGAGACAAGAAAGACACGGTTGCGGTAAACACGCTGTATTGCCGAAAACCAGTTGGACCAGTTCGACCAAATGAATGAAACGCTTGTAAATATATATCATGAAATGGTAACGAGTCACTGACTACTTGTCTAAGCTTCCAAGTGGCCAAGTAAAGCTAAATCCATAGGCGTTAGGTTCTCGGGATGGCGTGACACCCCCACTCACTTGCACGTATCCTGCTTGTCGGTCCGACGTGCCCCCCAGTGCTTTGTTGCTGTCTGATTTCGTTGGCCGTCACCACGGCCCTGGATGGTTTGAAATGATGACGGATTTCCCCAGCCGTCACCGATGTCCTGACTAGATTGTTTTGGTGAGTTTGCCTTCTAACAGCTAACCATATCGATTAGTAGCGCATATGAAGTACTCACGTTGGAGCGAATCGGCTGAAGCTTTGCCTTGGTCTGTGCGTGTGTGTGAGTAACGGATGTATCACAGCTAATCAACATTTTTACAGAATCATCGGGTTGCATACCTTCTCCTTGGTGTTTATTAGCTAGTATATTTGTTGTTGACAGATTCGCTTGTTCGAAAAGCTTACTTTTTATGGTTACGAGCAAAAAACAGAAGCGAAGACCAAATTGATACTCAGCGTCACTGCTACTCAGTGAGCTGTAGAAGCAGTCGTTACATATGATTTCATGAAAGATCTTCCAAAGGAAAATTCGTATTTGTCATCTTCGGGGTACGTGGTAGTGAAATTAGGGCAGGCGAGTTACGTCGTCACTCAGGAGAGCAGCGGTCGACTGTGAACTATGAAAAACAAGGGCAATACACTTGGAGCGCTTGAACTCACTAAAAATGTGCATGAGATGACAACTGTTTCTAATTCTCAATCATATGGTGCTAAAATTAAAGTCTTCAATCACTTTTCAGTTCAATTTATTGATTTCGCTTCCTCCTCAATCTACTCAGACAAAAACAACTGGCTCCATATGAACACACATACTCACGATGTAAAACAGGACACTTATTTAATTATTCAACATGTCTATTAATGTTATGGAAATAATGTGACAAACAGCTAGTTCCTCATTTTTGATCGCCGGACAACTTGAACAGAAAATATCAAGACGAACCAGAAATTCACGACTGCTAATCGCAAAGTAGACAAAGAGGTTTTGAGTGTCTGGGCGTTGGATCGATTCGCAATAGCACGTGACAGTTCTTATAGCCTTCTGAATAAAGTAGGCCGGGTAATTTTTCTGAAGGTTGGCGGTTAGTTAAAAGTCAACTTGTGTTCATACAGTGACGAAACTGAAACCGTTTTCATGCTCCACCGTTGAATTTGCTTAAAATACGAACCTCAGTTGGTTTATCCTAAAACGGCTGGCACGTAACATAGGTCGACGCTAACTTTTAGTCATTAATCAATACAACCTTCATTTCCTGATAATCGGTTTACCGATCAACATCGTCAACTCTCGACATTCTTATATCCTGTTGTGCACTGCAGACAAACGACTGACACTACATTCTTCATGTTCCAGTAGATTTCGTTGGATCTCTAGCACAGTTTACTGCAGACGGAATGAACGTAAGACTTTCAGACAATAGAACAATTAGTAAGGTTGATATAGTTGCCCTTATGGTGGTGTCATCGTCAAAACGAGTCCTCTAGTATGAGTGGAACGGAGACATATTGTCTGAGCACAGCCGACCTAGTATACCGCAGCGAACTTCATTTTCTGTATTGGAACAGTACGGGGGGTGACTTTGAAGAGTCAGTCACATACTGTGTCATCAAGTGTTGCCTGGTGTTTGAGTACGTGTGGTTAATGCCAAGTTGCTTGATCGCGTAACATTTTGTTAATCCCGTTGACCGAACTTCAACAACCCTGGATGCAAGCTTCCGCTCAGTTTCGTGTACAGTGAACGCGATGCATAGGAATTTACATAATAAATTAGGTTTGAATAGTTGAACTGAGAAATCTGCTGCTAAACTGAGGGTGCTGGGATAAGGGGAAGTTCAGCAAACGGCATTGATACTGGCTTTGCGACAACGGACTTGTACAGAGCTACTGAAATTAACCTTCCGAGGCAGTCACCATCACAGGTATGACGAACATGGCCCGAACATAAACTGTATAATGGTGCTGGTTTGATTAGTGATGGCTGTTTAACGTGAAATTCTAAATCGTAACGTAGAAAGTTTCTGTATTGGCTGAACGTAGTTAGTTGATTCTGCCTAAATGAGAAGTGTGGAGAGGCTGGGTGGGGCCGATTAATCGACACAAAGTCGACCAGTGATTGGCAACAGGTCACGGCCAATCAGTATCGGCCATCTGACTGAACTGGTCTGTCAGTGTCATGATCAACCTGGATGGCACTCTGAAATTATCGAAGGTTTTTACAACAAGCATTGAACTGCAAGGTTAACCGACTTATTCGACAGAAGAGCAATGACGTTGGAACCAACCGTATTTTTTATTCATTCTAATATTGTGTTCTTTTGTCAACAGAATAGTCCGTTAAATCCCGGCACTGTTTTGTGTTCCAAATTATGCGTTTGCTTTGGTTTTGGAAACTAGCAAGTTTTCTGAAAAATTCACTGGCCGAAGAGTTTTCAACAGCAGTGAAGAGGATTAACGTTCCTTCGTCTCTCTGAAGGACTACACGGGCCAACTTCAAGCATATTTAATATATTTATTTCACTACGCTACCATATCGTTGTCAGCTCGTTTACTGAATGTGGACCACATCAAGGATACAAGATAGAGCTATCAATTAGGTTCTACGGTCTCTATATAGTTTCATAAATATATTACATAACCACCCGTATTACAAAAAGGGCAACTTGTGTAACATTAGTAAATCGGTCTGATCCATCAAATTAGTTGTCTAACCACTGTGCACTGTTAAGCGGAAACAAAATACCTCAATCGAATTAAGTTCAACGGTGGTGTATGGATAACCAAGGACTAGTACATTATCATTTTATCTTACCAGTGTCGTCAAAATAATCAAAGTATCAGTTCAATTCAATGAAGGTAGAAATGTCTGTGTTGTGTAATCGGTATTGTGTAACCTGAGTTTGTGTAAGAAATCCCTGTCAAAACCAGAGACCTAACTTTGGTAGGACCGGTATATGTGACATTGATTACCACTGTGTTATCGTGAAACTAGTGCTAAGTACCAAAGCCTGTCGCGTAGTGTATATGATATGCGTTACTGTGATCTTTACGTAAAGTGCACCTGTGTGCTATCCCATGTCCAAAGTTAGTCTTGAACTGTCATTGATTTCTGCTGGTAGATTAGCTTAGTCTAACTGGAAGTCTGTGGTACTTACATGAAATGTGTGAAACACTGGATCATTTCATCTGAAAAACATCACAACGTGTTGAGGTTTTCCTGCAACTGAACTAACCGATATTTCCACTAATGATAAGTGGCAGCCTTGGGGTGATCCAGGGCAATCGGACTTTTTGTCTATCTCTTTTCTTCTCTCAATTTCTACGGAAAGCCTGTTCAGCTTATAGTACTCACGAAAATCAATTACATCTCCTATAAGCTGAATAAATCCAATTCACAGTCAACTTTGATTCAACTCGAAAGACAACAAACCTGACTTCTACATGCACACATCAACAGGCAGAAGGAGAAGTCGTGAAGTAATATTTAGAATAATAATGATATAAACCGCGGGCGGTTTATACAACTGTCACACTGAATATCACCATAAAGAGACTGCTGAATCGCTTTTGAGATTGATTCCGGCGCATAAATAATCGATTTTTATAACAATTTATTCGTGTAGGTAATAACATAAGAATAACAGAAGGTGCATACACAAGTAACTAGTAACGCCGCAGTACTTCAGCCGCAGATATAGAGAAAACTTCAAAGATTCTTGTTAGAAAATGTGTCGTGTGAAATGGAATTGTAAGCCCAAATGGTTGGCCTTTTTGAAGTAAAAAAATACCATCTGATGCTATACACACTTGATAAAAATTACCATCCTCAAAACTTCAAACCTTTAAACACAATAGCAAGGCACCACATTCACTTGGGACTTCATGTGTATTGATAAATCGATTGCATATATCGTGTCGAATGAAATAGCCATAAGTTACTGATGAGTAGTCGGGGATTTGGTTTATTTTCAAGTTGACCATCACTCACATTTGATCTCGGCGTTCGCATTCAGATAGAC
>QNGE01001649.1:18537-129844 GCA_008508345.1 Paragonimus westermani
CCGTGGCAAGGATATGCACTACTGACGAGCTCTAATGAGAGCGAAACTCGAGTCTAGTGCTTCTTTTCGAAAGAGGTTGGTTGCAAAGTCTATCTGAATGCGAACGCCGCGATCAAATGTGAGTGATGGTCAACTTGAAAATAGCCATAAGTGATTAACATAATGAAGGATTTTATCACCCTGATGTAAACCTCATCAGCATAAACTGTTCATATTGTCAAACCACTCAGAGTCCCCAAGCGCGACCAGTTTAAAGGATCCAAAGTAACAATACATGTGGAAGGAGAACCTTTTGAAATTTCGACGCGTGGGTCTTCATTCAAAACAGGAAACAGATGTATTTATTTGTGTTTTGGTGTCAGACTGCGGAAATATGACCAGCTGGAAAGTTTAAAAAACTCGTTTGATAACGCGGACAAAAAAGATGGATCCTAATGTCTTGGTTTCTAACGCCACATCGGAAACATAGTTGTTCACCAAATTATGGTCGTTAAACTGTGTAACTCGATGACGAGCGGTACACTCATCCTTTAAATCATCTGTGACTTCTGAGTGAATAACAGATTTGTACAAGATTTCTCACTCATTGTTGTTATATACACATGTACATTCTAAAAAAACGCTGCTTGTTCAAAATTTTTTATTCGGCGTAAAAATAGAGTGAAACTGGCAAGGCTGGAAGAAGGTCGAGGTTTTTAATTAACTGACAAGACGATATTAATTATCTTCCTCGACATTCTGTGAAGCCTTGATTCGTGTGGAAATTAGGTTTCCGAAAAATGTAAATCTATTTGACATGAAAGAAATTCACATAAACTCAGCGACTCCAGTTCAGCAGCCAATGAGAATTTCATTTTGAATTCGTCCGTAAATTTTTGGTTTGAAAAACCTACTAAATAATTTTACTAGTGATCCACGTAAGTCACTCATAACTCTTTAATGAAAACCGTTAGTAATTTACGCCTAAAACTGCTTGCTTAGTTGCACTTTGTTCGAAACATCAAAAATTTCACCCGATCTTTAACTGGAGTCCAGATATGTGTCTTGTCACACTGATCTAAAATCACCTTGGTCACACACCCTAATTCTAAGCTTATTGAATTCTGCCTGTGTGAAGTTCCACAGATATGGCGGAAGAGTTGAGAGGTGTACATTTAATGCTGACCGAACGCACAGTTATGTTAAATAACTATCAGTGGTGTTTGATTTGCCCAACTCTTTCTAATGAGGACACCGTAGCTTTCCCTTGCTTAATTAGCGTTCAGGTGAATCCGTAAGCTCAGATCACATGTGAACGATATTCAACATGTTGCATTTAAGATATTCTCTATTCCTGAGACTGTTTAGAAACATCTTGGTCGTCAGCAGTGTATCCGATGCACTATCACGGAAAGAACTAAACATACGCAAATGGTAATTGTATGCCTAGAAAAGAGATTTAATACAAAAAGCCAGTCCAGCTGAATGAACGTTCTAGTGCAAAGTTGTACACTGATGACAACTTAATTAATATCACTCTGATGCTATCCTAGAACGTATTTATGTGTTCGATTCTAAAGTGACACTCTTTCAAACCAAGAACGCTTAGAACATCTTTCCTGCATAATGACCTTTACTTTTCAAACAGTTTTTAGTGACTTGTTATTCCAGGTAGTTCAGGTGAACATGCAAGACTGTAGTTTAGTTCCAGATGACTGGCGTTGTGAATGCAAACTTGGTTCGTAGTATACATTCTAATGAGTTCACGTTAGTTCTCGCTAAGATCTTATGGTCAGTTCAGAGAAGTTAGGATACTTCATTTACCTTCGTTTGTTTTTCATATTGACCTTGCCTCAGATGATATGTCCCGCTTACCACTCTCTAAGTTCATACTTATCAACATTCCATATATTTCAAGAGGAATGAATGTCAGCAAACTTTTGATGAATGTCCCCGAAACAAAACCATCATAACATCTCATTTTGTTAACTGTTTGAATGTTCACAAAGACTACGTGTTCTCCTCATATAAAAAAGTCCATTCCAGTCACGTTACAATACTCGCAATTCACATCTCGTGTAAGTTTCCTTCTGATCCCATTTTATCTACTACATCCTCCCTTAAGTGAATGCACACTACCATGGTGGCTGTGATGTCTGCAGACATTTTCTGCGTTTTTGTCACTAAGGTCTCATAACACGCTTTGAACCCACAGTTCATTTGTCCAGATCCTCCTGAATTTTTATATTCCTATCTCGGCCAGCGTACTGTGTTATATCTTCGAAATGCAGTAAATGTCATCTGCTTTCAAACCTTCACCTTACTTCATCCGTCAGCTTATCTTTTATGAGTATCCTCAACCAGGAATGCTACGTGAACTGCACTTCCCGGTAGCTATCTAATTGCCACGATCCGTTCCTAATCTCGATCATTTCACACAGAAACTATCTGCAGATAAGCCAAAGCATTTTATGTTTCCATTGGACACCTAATTTAGTAAATGTCCGCATTTCTCAACGCATTTAGCAGGTTCTGGACTGATTTGACTTTCAAACGTTAGTTGAAATTAAAATAAAAACTACTTTCACAACTGACCCAAAACCGTTATCTGAGCAGCTAAAACTGTTTTCCACTCTGCATAACGTCCACACTTAATCGTAAACTTTGCACTTAGATAAGCCTTCCGACTAGCCCACTTGTTGGAGCTCATCAGTAGTGTGTATCCTCGTCTGGACCGGAAGTTCCACTCCGACTCTCATGCTTGGAGGACTAGCATGTTAACCACAAACCTAGTATCTTCAAAAAGAGCATGACCCTATAATAATCTTTTCCAAACGCCTCATCACAACCTTGTTTGAATAATTTTTAGCCTTTCAGATCATTTCGAAAGGAGAATAAACAGAATCGCTCTGTTCAACCTCAATAACATCTCTGCCACCATGGTTCCCCAACTGGTGTGAAGCTGCTGCCTTCATTGTACTAATTGAGCAAGCCTTAGGTATTTAATGAAACGAATTGGAATATTACAAAACCCTGGAGTTTTGTTGACAATTTAGAGGTTGTTTCTATTCACAGTGAACACATCCTGGACCAAAAAGATTGAATAATTGACTACCTGTCGCAAGGCATATTTACATTACAACACGCAGGTTTGCTTTGAAGTGTAACACGGACAGTGATTATAACGCGAAATCCGACGCTGTGGAAGAAAGCAGGACGATTTCGTATGAATTTTATGCTGAGCCTTTTAAAACTTCTCAAACTTCCTTGAGAATTAAATAATCAATTTAGGGAGCGATAAACGAGGCTCTTCATGATTTACTGAAAACCGCTGGTTAGTTTATGCAATGTTTTGTTCAAAAAAACCAACCAACGTTTATCGATTGCTTTTCCGTCATCGGATTGACTGTTTTCCAGTCAACTAAAGCCAGACGAGGAAACGACGAAGTTGTCCGCCTACTTGATTCATTTACGAACGGAACTCTCATGTTGAAGCGCAATCCCCAGTATGTCTAGTTTATTTTGACAGTGTGAGTGACTTATGATTGTGAACACTAGCTCCGCGCAATCGAGTTGGGAGATTGTAGCCACGATTAGAAACCTCTCTGTAAGTGGGCAGTATAAATCAATGCACAACGGAAGTTATTTCACGACAGGGAATGCATGTGAAACGAGCTGTCTGGTTCCCTAAACTTAACAAACAGCTTATTGTTTAGGGTTTGTACAGTTTATAAAGATACACGTAATCGACAGTCGTTATTCAGCATATAAGTCTGAACACCGTATTCTTTGCGAAATGATTATGTTGATGCGTCTGCATTTTTGCGTCAAGTTGGGTTATCGATGCAGTATCAAAATATTTTACACGAACTGCAAAATTCATCACTGTTCTCAACAACTTCAGGTTGTCACTAAAAACGGAAATAAGTTTAATTAACTTCATTCTGTGGGGTGGATGTCGCCGATTAGGGATAGTTATCATGAAGAACGTGCGCTAAGCACTGTCAGCTGTTAGTGCCCACTTTGGAGTGAATCTCGACAGTTTAGTTGAAGGACAATTATTTGCTTATGGAAAACACCTTACCTCATTTTTCTGAACGAGCATGTGCTCTGCAGTATGCACTAACAGAATTCCTTTTGAACTAGTGTCTGGCTTGATTTTTATTTTAAAATATACCCTCGCAAATCGGCTTTTATACGGTTTGAAATTACCGATGAAGATGACTAAGAACGTTCAATATCTAAGTGTCCACATGCTTTTGTTTTACGCGGGTGATTGATTAATTCAATTTTCGCGTAAAGAAGACGATTGAAAGCAAATTTAAATTGATACATATCCGAAGTGAGATCGGAGACTTGGTTTTCAACAGTGGTTGAGAAAGTTGAATATTTTGCGTGCTGTTCCCAACAGAGTTTAATCTCTCATAAAATATTATACTGGTTTGAAAAACTGATCGAAAACATTTGTTCATCACGTCGTTACTGAAGTATGATTACCATAATAAACGTTCTTGTGTTTCCACCAATAAAAGCCTACAAATGTGAATCTCGCAAGAGGATATTGCACACTTTGCGCAACGAAGCGTGAGCAAGTCGTTTTACTGCAATTAAATGAACAAATCATTCAACTTTTCTTTCCAAAGATTAACGCAAATATCTCCCAAACACCTAGTTCTGGATCAGTTTGACTAACGAAACACATTTTACTTAGTGGAAACCATCCGCGGTTTTTACAAAAATCAGATTATGCCTAACGTTTGATAGGATGAAGGGTGTAACAATGTCTCTACCTGAGTTGATATAGTAAGATGACCAGTATTGTGAACAGTTTAAATGGGACGGTATGGAGTAGTACTCTGTGTGAAAATAAGTTATATTCTGCACGTTCGTTAAAAACGAGAGACTTTTCATGCACCTCTGCAACTGTGATATATATTGTCGGAAACGTATTATTGATGGCCTCTCAGAATCTGACAGTAGGACATTTCCTCTATTCATTGTGTGAGGCAAAACTGTCGAATTATTTGGAACAATGTTTACAAAACCACCGTTCCACTCACAGGTGTGACCAGATGTTCATATTTGACGCAGTTGTATTTACCTAGTTTTCAGCATTTAGCACTTATAGTACACGTGGGTGTTTTACGCACATTCCTCAATTTTGCCAGATCGTCTAACGCCTCCGTCAATACTGCACACTGACACATTATTCCCTCAGGAAAGCGGAAACGGACAAGCGTATCGGTGAACATATTTCTTGGATGCGCAAATTATGTTTGTCGCCAAAATAATTTTCGAAATATTTAGCACAATTTGTTTGTGTCACATTTTCAGTTCCCGTGTTCTCTGAGCATTACCCACTTTCTGCTACTCTTTTTATTGTCACTTGTAATTCCTGCAGCTTAACGCCTTCTCATCAAGATCTGACAGTCCTGCGTTCTTGCTCTCTGATTGGCTTGCAGTCAAATGATACCGGAGGGTTCCGGAATAGTTTTTCCGTTTCACTGAGCGTTCAAATACAAGTCTTTTAGAGGCTAATCTTTACTCTAACTTCTTACAGTAGATTTCGGTTCGGTCGGGAGTAATCTCATGTTTAGCCGGCGACACGGATCACGCATATTTGTTCATTCAACTTCTCAGGATATTTAGACAGATCACAAAATTGATGTACGACAATCCCATATTTGTATCGCCATGTCGAAGAACGGTAGCTGTTGGTAACGAGGTTTCTTCCGTACTTTGCTTGAGATTTGTAGTTTTACGCAGCTGATGATACAGCACTTAACTGGGTTGACGGGGATCTCATTTTAAAGCTTGTCGACGCGATATTGAGTCAAACGGTTTCTGGCAGCGATTTACAGTCCGTTGTCTACAATGTGGAGGAAATTTGGTTTGATCCCTGATCATCCTGGCTCAGGTTACACGAAGGTCTCTTTAGTATCAGCCAGGTCCATCATTAAGGTTGACAAAACGTTCGACTACTGGTATATAAACCTAATGTTGAGGAACAAAATCGTTGCCCCAAACTACAGTTCGCCATAGACCATAATAGATAACTCTTTTGCTGACACCATCAACACACTGTTCAAGAAATACCAAGTAGTTTCCCCTCCCTGTTCAACACTGAATACTAGTTCGGTGCCTGTAACTCGGATCTATTGCACAGAATCAACTCAAGTGCCTGGTCTTCATCCGCCATGTCAGTGCAGCGGAGAAAGTCAATAAGCCAGTCAGCCTAAAACATGAGTAGTTTTCATTTACCCACCACTAACGATATGTTTCACTTAACCCAAATAATTTTACACAACAGTCAGCTTACACAAGCTATGATTGTGAACATTCAGCTTTCAAAAGATTAGTGGAGGCATGAATGACTCGAACCACCCCACCTCATGCACATCCATAAAGGGAAAACCTCAGGGTTCTGTTCGGTCTGGGAGTTTTGTGTAAGTAATACCCTATCGTATGCAAGATTGAGAAAATGGAAGTGACTGATGGATCAAAATCAGATTGTCATTCGTAGGCAAAACATAGGATTGAAAAACATTCCAAACCAATATTTCACATTCGATCCAAAACAGTAGTCATCAATCTTCAATGTTGACATTCATCTTGTTTTCAGCACATTCCGTATCATCGCAGCAAAAACATCATTCAACAAAACAGTGAATTTCTTTTCTCTGCACTTCATATTGTTGACAACTTCAGTTGATGTTGTCAGAAGGAATTCTCACAATCTGACAGTCAATTATATTGTACATGAATTCACGTGTGATTCGCAGTCAAAAGCGCTTCAGTGCGATTTCGATTGTTTAAGTGCATGATTTATGAAATAAGTCCTTCTGAATGAAGCAGTCATAAGACACTAACTGTAACTTGGAATCCTTTAACATTTTCTCTTAATAACCACATAGTGACATACGAAAACAAATTAGAATATTAAAAGTGAAAACTAGAATTCGCTCGAGGTTCTCAACAATGTGCACAGCAGACAGTTAATTGCTTCTGTGTGTATAGTAAAGCACCCCAATCCCTGGTCAGTATGACAGTTATACTGTACAGCCTGTACTCTTGAAGTGTGGCGTGATACGGCTTTTGTGATTTGTTGTTGCTAGACTTTCTGCAGTGAAGGAAGCGAACATTCCACATAGTGTGGAGTTACTTTCCCGTTAGGTCTCTGATTCATCTCTTATTCGATTTACGTGAAATCCTATGGTTTCTGTTTCACGTCTGCCTCTGCTGAACCGTGATCACCGTCTTGGTATCTCACCCAAAACGTACGGATTCACTGGACAACAGACTATACAAAGTTACGAACAAATTATTGGGCAATGGCCGTTTCCATTTGCTCACCGACGCGAATTTGTAAAGACATTTCTACTGCTACAAGCCGAAAGAAGTATTGACTCAACTGTAGAAGATTAGCAGTCGACACTTGCCAGTCGACACTTTTTCTTCAGTTGCACGTTAATTTGCATTATGACTGACACACTGACTTTGATACGTTGACAGAGTAGACCAACATATGCCACACCGCATGAACCGAGTGACTGGGTGCAAGTCTTCCAGTACAGTGATACAGACGACTTTCCTCGTGACCGGAAATTGTCACACAATTATCGTGTTTATATTTTGACGAATAAAACCTGAGAAATCTCTTGTGTATAAAGTTTCCTGTAAACTTGTCTGGTCGACTGGCTGTCTATCGCGGAGAGCTGTTCTGAGGGCAAAGTGGTGAAATTGATCTGTTCTCCTGACCAAGTGACCACGGATCCAGGCGGTTGCCGTTTAATCCAATGGTAGCCAGTCTTTTCTTTTGCACCAGAGCGTTACAGGTCAGCCGAGGTGGAATGGATTGAATAGTGAAAATATTTTTGTCTCGATTTTCCTCGCATTTAACTAGAAGTACAGCGCAAACATTCCATTCGCCTGGATTTAATTCACCCATGATCAGACTGGGGTGCTCAATTGTGCTCATCAGTTCAGCCACTGAAACTTTTTTCTGGTGGGTATTCCATGGCCACGCTGTCCATCTATTGGAAGGTTGCGAAACCCCGCCAACCGTACGTTTGAGTCACCGTGTGCATTATATGTTCATTCACTCAACAGTTGTAATTAAACTGCACGATATAACTCTTCTTTCATCAGTCGCATGCTAACAGTTTTGCCTGAGCATAAGAAAACATCCCATCCTCATTCAATGTGTTGTATGAGATTGTAAACAGGGCAACTGTTACATTACGCCGTGCTGGAATAACGACCTTTCCACGTTTATTCACTCACTTATGTGAGCCTTCATTTCTGCTAGGTGAGTCACAGTATAGCTTTAGTGGAGACCATCCAATTTCTTATGACAAGTTGGCCAGAATCTCTGTCGATCATCTGTCATTCTCAGTGGTTGTGTTCAAGTTCAATTACCATATTAATTTTGAATTCTGAGCTTTCCATTTCTCACGTTTTCTGCGTATAGCTCACGGACTTTTCCTTCAGCACGTTAGTTTACTTCAAGTTGGTCAACACATGTGTTTGTGTACTCTGGCTAGTAAAATAATCACGATTAATTTCCACAACGGCTAAATCAGTACGATCGGTTTGGTTAATATGATGCGGTTATCACGGGTTACGGAACACTATCGCTCTTCGACAGGAGTGAGAAGAACAGAATGCTAAACTTGCAACAAGTTTTACACATTTACAGACAATATTATTCGATTTAACACGAAGTGACTTAAATATTAAAGGAAGTATAGGTAAAAAATTTTATTCTCAATAATATAAGATGACTATTCCGCAGGAAGTCTCGGTAGTACCGTTTATTTTAATTATGGAGACACTGTCCAAATTAGACACAAGATTCACAGAATCGATCAAGATCTCTAGACTGCTATGTATGTGTAATCAATCTCGATTACCTAAAATTTCAAACTTCTGATCTGTACATCACTGTTTAGCAAACTGCATCTGAAACAAACTTTCCATTGCAGCTAAGCTTATCACATCAGCATAGTAGCAGGCCTGCAGATAATCAGACGAAATCGTCCATGAAGTCGCAATGTAAGAAGCCGTGGTGAAGGTTTACTGAGTTGAACTATTTTCAGATATCTATGATTTGTTCTGTTACGCGCACTGGTTTGTATCTCACTATACACTTGAAACACCAGTATCGGGTGACAAAACGTGCGAAGAACGACAATCCAATCAAAACGACTGACTCCTGTTATAAGTTATAGGGCTAATGCAACTTCTTCAAGGTGGTCGACGAATAGGGTTGAAACTGGGGAGCAGGTACCAACGACTCCTCCAAACTAGGACCGCACCTGCTGTGCAAGTGACAATTTACCAAGAAGTTATTTGTAACCAGACAACGGTTAGGTGACGATTGCGAATGCGTCACAACAACCTCAAACTCAATTTGTATGTTTGGTGTATATTCTCTTGCACTGTACGTCGTGTACTGTTATTTTCACCGAAACAAATACCAGTCTTTCACCCTCTTTAAATTTAAGCTTATCACTAGTTTCATCGCTTGAATCGTTTTTCACTCAGTGTAGTGCTCGCTAGCCTCATCGTCCGGAATGCACCTATTCGCACTTTCTGAGGGTTCCTGACTTTCTGCTAGCGCATAATGAGCTCCATTCTATCAACGGATTGTCGGTAGTTGAGCCGACGATTGTGTTCTAACCCGCTCTTTTGGTGTATCTTATAACCTTGTCATCTTGCTGCTGTTTATATGTTTTATCTCATCGTTTCAGCTAAAATGCCTACATTGAGCCTCGTGGATACCTTTTCAAATGGGTATGAAATTCATCGTAGCTCTCATCTGTGGTCAACCTATATTTTACATTGCTTACTGTGTTGAGCCTCCCAGCCCTACCAGTCGTCTTTACCATTGACTGTCCTCTTTGCGTCTGTTAGCAAAGTCCACAACTCTTTCGTGCAAATACCGGATTATGGCAGCACTCTCATGTCCTGGTCTTCTGTTAGTAAGAGAAGTTTGCGTATGTGGATTCCGTTATAGGTGTTTACTTGCCTAGCTGAAAGTACGATCAGTAGGCTCATAAAATTACTGACAGTGCTGTGTCGCAATCTAGACTTTCGTGTGCCAACCACGTTTTAACTGTTTAGATTTCACTCAGTATTCCGACTGGCCTCTTGGAATCGAGGTCTCCGTCAAATGTACGTGACTCCAGTTTGCTGCTTACATATTAAAAACCTTCCACATTCAGGGTCTGGCTGGTGATTTTTCATTACTGACTTCTGTTGACAACAACTTGTCGTTGATTTCCGCAGTCGTTCCTGACAGTGTGTACATTTTCTGGTTTTATATATTTATATATTCAATCTAGTCAGTACGGTTGTTCTGTCATGACGATACATTGTTGATTGCCGCGAGGGTTTCAGATAAATTTGGAATTAGGGCTGAGTGCTGCGGAGTCTGTGAACCTTCGTCACATATTGCTGGTAAATCCAATAATTACTGTATCGGGATAAGTGATTGCCAAGTGTTTTCCTAGTTTTCTCGGAAACACCACCAGGTCAGCGCTTCATCGTGAATCCACGCTACAATTTGTGTCACTTGAGCCTTTTCTCTATTTGGTTCACTCCAAACGAACTGTCTGTCGTAACACGAAGCGTTCAACCTAATATATAAAACCCCAAATTACCTAGGACATCATTGGGAAATTCTTCTACGGCTGTACACCCTCGGTGTTTCTTTCGGAACTCCACCGCATGGAGAACGACTCCTTCTCTCTGCATGAGCACCTTCCGAGTGCAATTCTTTGAATGCTTTCGTTTCCATGTTTAATTAGTCTTTCTGATTGGTCAACTTTACAGGTAACGGTTGCTTGTTGCCTTCTTCTTGAACCTATGTGATCACCTTCTGAGCACGGCCGCCCAGTTCAAGTAACTTTACACAGAAAAGCAAACAATCACCTTGTTTTGTGAGGGCGCTGTCGAGAGCGCTCTTTAGGAAGGATTATGCACTATTGGTTGCCGGCTGCGACATATACTGCGGATGTAATCGCATCAGTTCGTTAAGGCAATCTGAAATACATATCATCGCGTGCATTCTCAAACGGTTGACAATCTAAGTAAAGGAAACGATAAGCAACGTTATCAGTCGGCCTACAAGAGAGACTGGACTTAACTGCCACCGTCTACATACTGTGATGTTCGAACTAAAATAATTCTGTACATATCAGTTACCATGACAACCCACTGGAAGAACCTGGTCGGATGTGTACACAGTCAGGCAATAACTCTCTTGTTATTGTCCCAAAAATTCTCTTCGCTTTCTGCCATCGTTCATTGAAGTTTGTCCTTTGGGTTCTAGTCTTCGGGACTGTTTCCACTACGGCTGCAAAATCTCAACTGTGAATTCAATTTCTGGATATTTTTTACTACAGTAAAACGCGTCTGTTGAACCCTTACAGAAAGACAACACAATCTTGCTGCTTTCGTAAAACAACCACGATCAACCGCCAACAAACATGCTAACATTGCTTTTATGGCTGGCTCAAGAGAACTCGGTTTTGTCATAATCTCTGTGATTTAATTTTTTGCTTACAAAACAGCTTCGATCCCAACACCTAATTTACCGTTTTCATCTAGAGACATCACTGCTTCAATGTACATTCAAATGAAGTCATACGTTTTTCTAAGTGATGGTTTGTCAACCACAGCAAGACAGGGATGAATTTTTTTCAGTAATTGTTATCACACCAAAAATAAACATATGTATCGGCCTTATTAATTAAATCCTTGGTTAAGCTATAACGGGTTGAGACCAAAAGAGTTATCGTTTGGCGACGCTTCGGTCAATTCAAACACTGTATCGATACAGGTAGTGTGTTACGTGTTTTGACTGATTCCCGATGGTGGAAGTATTTTTTGTTTCCTGCTAAATGGTTTCCTTAAATTAGGTTATTTGATACATGGAAAAAATATGTTGTTTACCCGTTCATCGCCATGTATCGTTTAACTGTGCACACATTAAGGAATGTCCTGCAAATGTAGAATACTTCATACGACTCAAATTAAAGAACTGTTCAGTTCAGTACACAAATGCTTACAGATATTGGATAGTTTTTATAATCAAATAAAACCCGAATGACTCGCTGCAGATTATTTGTTCGGAGGTATTTTTCGAAAACGTCCAGGAAACCGTAGGCACTAACGACTTCTGATATGTGATCTCTTTCTGCAACTTGAATGCCAGCATTGAATCAACGTTCCACAGCAAAAAGTACATCCAACTTCAAACTACGACATCTAACTACATCAGTGCAGCTCTACATCGCATTAATATGCCTTCCTAGCCAGATACTTCTCACAGTTTGCTTTTATGCATGGATGTATTTAACGCCGAACCTTACGTTGACGATAATGTTGCAGCATTATTGCGTCACATCTCAGTATTATGGATGTTTCTTTTATTGCACAGAAAACCATACGGTAAAGTCATTATGTTCTGGATGTTGGCGCTATCTGAGTCAATCTTTAGTCATTGTAAGTATTGGCACTTCAAGATAAAATCACATTGTCTCACTACTTTAGAAAGAAAAAGATTTCTGACGAGTGACCTTGGCAGAAGGGCACAAATTCCAACCTAAGCAACAGTTGAACAGACTTACTGAGAGCTACGCAACCACGCACAACACATATACAAAGGCTGGCTTACCGGTTATGTTGAGGCGACATGTAAATGGATAAGCAAGTGAACCAACTGTGTATTTACCAACCAAGTGTTTGTCATACTGGGTTCCAGTTCTCCTCTCAGCCCTAACCGTGATGAGGTGGAAATTATTTATCTCCTTCGTTACAGTGGGTCACCCATACCGCATACAGACGTTATTGAGGGTCTGGTTTTGATTAGCCTTGCTGATTAATGTGGCATCAGAGGGGCGTCTAACACGTGTAGGCTTCATTACTCCCTTGCATAATGACTCACACTAGCCTCAAACTGCCAAGTGAATCACCAGGAAGCTAGACTTGTTAACTGGGTCTGAATGTGTCTGCCAAAGTCTGCTGTTGATAGACGGATAACACAAATAAGCGAAAATGTTTCAGGCCCAGCAACAAGTTTCTTGAGTATAAAAACCAGTCTCCTACGGGTTACTGTAGTCTTAACTGATGATCGTAAAATAAATTTAGGCCTATTTTTGGATAGGCAACGGAAATAAATCGGAGAGAGATACGTAAAATGAAAGCATGTGATCAACACAAATAAGATGTTTTCAGTGTGCAATGAATAAGTCAATCATACACACTTACACAGAGGAGGTTTATAAACAAGTTAACAAACTGGATGTCCAAACTACATTTTTGCCTTAACGACAACTAAGGTAGGATTTTCGCAGGGAAGTTATCACAGGCAAATTGCCTATCTTGACTACTTCGGAACGAAATGATGGACTCGAATTTTGACTAGGATTGAGCTCACCAGTTAAGGATTTTCGTCACCAAAAATATTGAACTTCTGTTTACATTCTCGTAAATTCACATCGTCAGTCATTGTACCATCGGCCTCACATGGATCAAGACTGGATTATGTAAAAAGACAGCCACGTTCACTCAGGATTAGCCTTCAGGTCATTCGATCGCCACAATAGAAGAGGTAGTAACCACAGTGAAAGCTGCGATCGATGAGTCAAGGATTGCGTCATTCCATCAAATCAAAATCATCTTGTAGGTTTAATGAGATCAGTGACTTCGACCTGTCTTGGAAGTTCTAACTGCAGGTTTATCGATTGGAGTTAACAGGACACTTACTGTGTCTCCTCTAGAAACGATTGGACAACCTGATCATTGCACATAAGCGAAAGTAGTTGGACGTTCAAATGCGATAATTCGGTCGTGCCTGATGTGAGGTCAATGGTGCAGTGGTCAGCACGGTTGCCTCATGGTCGGAATGGTCGAAGTTCAAATCCCAGCCAGGGCAAGGATATGCACTACCGACGAGCTCTAATGAGAGCGAAATTCGAGTCTAGTGCTTCTTTTCGAGAGAGAGACTGGCTGGAACGTCTATCTGAATGCGAAGGCTGCGATCAAATGTGAGTGATGGTCAACTTAAAGTTTGAAACCACAAAAAATTCTAGTTTTTGAACGACGTCTTGGCAAGTGATGAATACAAGCAGCTGTGGTTCATCACAGTCAACGCCACTTACAGTGCACTAGAGGTTTCACTTATTTGGGGATTTTATACATAACCCCTGCTGAGAAGCGCTTGGATTCTTGGGTTTTGTTTTTATGGTCCCCTGTTTTTATTGAAACCTTCCCTTTCTAGTTCCAAATAGCAGGAATCAGACTCACCAACTCCATTAAGTCAGCTCAAAGGATAGTTGGGACCGTTTCTAGATAACTTTGTTTGAACGATTCCAGAATAGCCTCTGATTGGAAGGCCGAAATGTGAATCATTGTGTACAGTAAGATAGTATGCGCTACTACTTTTGAAACAATGCGGCCTGACTGTACTATATTAGACCAAATGAAGAATACAGTTATGGAAGAAACTAAAGTAATCTATAAAAATTTTCACAGCAACGCTTGTCACACCAGGTCTTTAATGGTGAAGACTTACGGACACATCATACTGATCACTGCACGCAAGTTCTCAACTTGTGAAGTTTAAATCGATTTCAATCTTAATCTAAGCTACCGATCACTCGATATTGATTATGAACACGTGGAATCGAACGGCTCATGGTCGTATCGTCACCGTATGATGCAGATATAACAGCCACACATAGTGATGTTCTAAAGACTCATAACTGTTAACTTCATGTTAGCAACACAAACTCTCATTGTTGCTGGCTTAGACACCATGCGATCGATTTCACGTGATAAAATTTGAAAAAATGAGTGGGTTATCATACACTGTAGCTTTTCAAGTTAGCTTACGATAGGCGTCGAATCGCATAATGATGGCGCTGTTTAATTAACTGTACTATTTCACCGGGTTCAAATTTAACACACTTCAAGTTTCAAACACACAAACTTGTCATTTTTCAGCCTTTTAAATTCAGTCCGCCCAACAGACAACTTCAGACAGAATTATTTCTGTCTGTGTTGCGAATGCCACGCGATTAGTATACCATCATACAGAGCAGCAGGTTCGTCATAGAGCAGTTACTGAGAAATTTATGGAACAACCGACATCACTGAGTTCGAAGGCACGCAATCACAGCCAACAAAATGGTGAGGAAGTTCAATCTTATTCGTGAAAGAAGCAGACCAGGTTACTTCGAATCACGCTAAGACAAAGTTACTTCACTGCGTAAATTTAAAGTCCAGATAGTGACAAATCAACCACCGCCATAATGACCATAATTTTAAAATCAACATTTCTCTTGACTGTGTTTAGTGAACTTACACGAAGAAAGATATGGCTTGAAAGCGCACGTTAATATACAGAGCCGTCACAGTGCGACGATAGCATTATCAATCAAATCATGCTTACGTTAATAGGCAACCTTAGTTTATAGATCCAAGGGAAAACAACATACTCGAATTGCGTCCCCAGTCCAGCTACTGTCCACCAACAGTACACTTGATTGTTTGGGCTGCAAACTGAGCTTTTAACTTGGTTAGCATTAGGTTAGCTTAGTGACAATTGACCGTTTGCATCAGGACTGCACTCATTGAGCAGTATAATCGATAATTTGTCAGCAATTTTCACAGCTTTGGTGCACTTCCGTCGAAAGTTATGTCAGTGGTCATCTATTCGCAGAGAGATTAAAAAAGCGTTGAGAGAAGTAAGTGTTACAAAAGACGACGTACAGGTATGCCGCTGCTTCCCACTAATGTGTAATTAGTTTTGAATTGTTATCCTTACAATCATAGTGGAGTATAAACATTTCAAATCGTTGGTCGTACATGCGACTAGCTATACGCACAGAAAGTTGTTTTCACTTAGAGAGATCGAACTGTTCTTTGAATGTTTTTATGGGAAAATGATAGTGTCAAACTTCGTCAGGAATGTTAACAAAACCATGACTTTTGACAGAACGGCAGACAGCTTTTACATAGAAAATATCAGACCACATTGGACATGTGAGAGCAGTGCAGCGTGTTTGTGGGAGAAAAACCACAGTTTACATCGCGAACTGGGACAGTGTGTTTGCGAGGTGACCGCACTGATTACGTCACGTGGTCAGTGTCACAAAAACAAACTGTGAACTGAATCTGGCAAGCAGTCTTCAGATCACGTGGATTTTTTTGCCACTTAGGTTCATACAATCCGTGCTATACAGTGCTGGAGATAGCCAGTGTAATCGGTTTCAGTCAGCTCTTGTGTGTTCACATGCAAATTTCTGCTTTTTTCACCCTGCTGAGCCATAAATTTTTTTGTTGCTGACACTAGACATTTTCATGCAAAAAATTAAGTCTTACCGCACGTAAGTGAATGAAATAAAATTGATGAGATTACGGTGAGTTGAAAAATGGAACAACTGAGAAGTCAAATCAAATCTAAAAATGTACCCATGAATTCCAATGGATGATGTTTTAATGGTTTTGCATGCACAACAATGAACACGTTCGTAGTGAAACAAAATCTATGGGGCAATCAGAATGAGGTAGTAAGCCAAAGAATTTCATATTTTGTTTTAAAAGCATTTGCTGACAGGCGCTCATAATGTGAAATCAGATTGAAATATATGTCGTGATGCAAGGAACTAAAATCTAGATGGTCTTCTAATGGAGTGGATCACCAGTATTTTATGGTAGGAAGCTTGTAAAAAAAACTGATTGGAACATTTGTTTTAGGTGACAGAAACTTCTTTAATAAAATCAGTGTGAGGGATGTCGTCACATTTAGGCAAAAGATCGGGTGGTCAATTTTGATACAGTGCTCAACGAACCATGAGGGCTATCTGGGGAACAATGACAACACTATGTGCATTCAGTAGTATCTGCTAACGGGAGGACAGTATTGAAGGAAACAGAAACGGGTGCGGTTGATAAAACAAAATCTGTTAGTCTTCTGGTTATGGCAGAACTATCTGACACACTGAGAGATGGTTTTACTTAAAGACATAAGGAAATATTTAACTGTGTGGAAAACTTTGGTATAGCTGTGCTGAACTAAGGACCAAACTCCCACACATTTTGTGGAAGTAGCTGGCACTCAACTAACCGAGTTTTCCAATCATTGTTGTGTTCTGTTTAAGCGTATGACAGATCCTGCCCATTCGTTTAGTGTTGAGAATTGTAAAAATAAATTTCCAGTTGTACAACAAAGTCATTGACGAGGACAAAACCTAGAGAAAATGTGGTTAGGTGAATTGTTATCATGACTTTGCCGTGACTAGGACCATAAAGTGAAGTATGCAGTCAGTAATTATTGCTGGCTGAGCCAGTTGAGAGGAATCACACTGGTTAACAGATTTGGAAGTCGTGTTCAGTTCCTGTCTCAACAGCCCATCTCGATTTGCACTGACTATCGAAGGCGTACTTCTTTTGTGTTCCTGAACGTAGCGAAACCCTGGTTAACATTTTCCATTCCCGTTTTCTTTATCTTCTCTTGTAATCGGCAATCTTCTATCCGTTACTTAGTTTTGAATGACTGTAGAAACCTAAGATGTGAATCTGATGGAAAAGGACTTTGGTTTTCATGGTTCCCACGGAGATTTTCATTTATCAAAAGCTTATTTAATTCTCAGGAATTTGTTTGCAGTGTATAGGTCAGAATGTCACGTGTGCATCTATATTTGCACAAGACCGTACTGGGAATATTTTTTAGCTGAAACTGTATAAATTACACCGAAAGTTATTATCTAACTGATGAAACTTTTTCACTTGATGTCAATTTTTGCCTACAAGAACTGACTGATTACCTAATGGTCAGTTTCACTCCCATATGAGAACAAACGAACAATCACGGCTGAGAAAAATGGTTGATACCGATTGAAACTCAATGCGAAGGCTATTCCGTGTGCACTCAACATTTAAGTAACAATTACCTTACAGTGTTTAGCGTGACAGGAAGACGACATCCACAAGACAGATTCCAAGCAAGTGAATCAAATCACTTCACTCGCGATTAGTGTTTCACATATATCTCTGAGAAAACTTAAATAGATATTCGCGTTACCAGACTAGGTAATGACCGTCTTACTTAATGTTTCGTATTGTGAATTATTTGAACCCCAGGACAAACGATTTACTCTATGTATGTTAGCTTAAACACGGGTGATACCTTTCACTCATACAAACACAATGACCAAATGTCCACCTCGCCGTTGTACACCTGCAATCTAGGGGTTTGCCATGGAATGCTTAGCTGAATGCTGACGGGCCAATGCTTGTTAACATTCTTACTCTGTTGAATTGATAACGCTTTTTCACGGTGAGAAACAGAGAGGTAAGCGCAATTCGATCCTTTGTTAACGTACGATTTCTGACCCTCTCTAAACACGTGATGCTTGCGGATGAAAGTTTTCACCCAAGACTGATATTTTGTAGGCAAATTATATATTTTTCCTTCGAGCGTTCCCTATCCGCAGTAGTGTGGTAGCAATTCTTTGCTGTCACCAAATATGCTATCCACATATTTTACACACTTATACCAATGTGATAGGAGATAATACCGAGTTTAGTGAAAACTGACCTGATCTTCTCAACAATGGCAACCCGATCAGCATGGAGTACTTCTTGACTTGACATAAATTGGGTTTGAGACAACACTTTGTAAGCTGCGATTCTTTAGTGATTGGGGAAGTTGTTTTTAATTAGTTTGGCAATTAACTGTGTTAAAAATTGTGCTCATCATATTTCCTTTCCGAAACATTTCATGTGGCCACTCAACATATGATCGACGTAATTCCTCGGTGCAGTGACTCACTCCACCTGTGTACATGTGTGACTTAGCTATTTGATTTCGATGAAAGTAGTCTTGCGGAATGCATTCATGACTCAGGTGAAACAGCATGACTAGGGTGCACCAAGTACTATTTACCGTCGCCCCGGTTCAGGTCACATAGACCTTCAACCTTCATTTTGTCTACTCGGACGATCAGAGGATCCTTCGACTGTTGTAAAAAAACAGCAACTGAATCAACCAGCCGTCTGATTATTTCATATCGAACGCTCACCATGTGAATGAAACTCGTCGTGACCTGTCAACCATAATTGTCTAACGAGTACATTTCAAACGATAAAATTTCTGATTGCTGATAGTTTGTTTGTCCAAAAAGTTAACATGAAAAATTCTCCACTTACTGTTTGTTAATCTACAATCCGGAACACACTTAAGAAATAAATGTCGGGTCACCTCTCTTTCTGAAACATTCCAACTGGAATATTACCTTACAAACTCCACTCTTAAAGTACAAGTTTGCTGAAATCACACACTTTTAATTCGATTGGACAAAACAAATTTCACAGTTGTGACTTTTGGTCATCATGAAAGGTAACTATTCATCAACGATTGAGAATGTTGGCCACGTACGGTTTCCTCCTTGGAATCTTGTGTGCACACGCTTTCTTCAGTTACCGTTCAAATGTTGTATGCCATACATCAACAGTGCCTATGTGCATTGCGTAATTTTCTAATGAATAATTATCATTATATCATTATATCGGTTCTAGTCATTTTGTTGTTATGGGGGAATCTGGTGATATTGGATCCAGCCAATACTTTTTCCCCGAGATTGTTCGACCTGTTTATACTTTGTGTATGCTAATAAACAAAACCATTAAATGCGGTTAGAAATCTTTCAGCAATTCGGGTATTTTCAAACCTATAATACATTGTCGAGTGTTTTAGCCTTGGCCTTCTGAAGTATTAGTTTCATTGACCCATGAGGCAAACGTCAACCCTAATTTACCCCGTGGTATTTACCTGAACATTCCGAGAAAGTTATGAGCAAAATTTCACTAACCGCTGAGTGATATTTTGCTACTGGTCCTAAATAACGGTCAGTGACTTATAATCAGGGGCCTGAAACCCGACTGCCTGATTTTCAAGTAGCTAGTAGCTTTTCCGCTGACGTAAAACGGTCCCGGAACATTAATGAGCAACTTAGAAAACTTACCGATTGATGCCTTTTCGGAACAAGTTCTGAATATGCTATCATCCAGCTTACCGTCCAGTACTGTTGCACATTCGATTGTCTGAAGACGTCAGGCCTCATACTAATCCAGTTCAGTTACTACTAATCATTGCGGTCAAAATAATGTCACAGACTCACGTCCTCATAACTTTGTGCACGCTTGCAAGTTTTAGGCTGCCCGGATTTGACTACAGACTTGAAAACCAGGATTAAACTTGATCAACTCCTAACATCTGAGACATTCTGTCTAAACTGTAACATGTTGACTCCATAATTTACGACCCAATGATCCATCAGGTTTCCGTTATTGCACATTGAGAGATCTGCTAGTGGATAAGCTGGTGTGTATGTATGAGATGAGGTCACTGAAAGTTGGCATACACTACGTTACATGTATTGCTCCTGAAATGTATCTGATCCCATCAACCCCATAAAGTTGTCCTGTATTGTCCCACTGGTCAGTCTCATGAAACTTTCAATAAATGTCTAGCATTCGGAAATTAAGTGTGATAAGGTTTCGTAGGTGTTCTCACGTGTGGACGGATTATAAATAACATGCTGGAAAACTGTTCCATATGAGGCGTTCACAGGGGATCTAATGTCGTTTGTTGGCCTTGGAACCATGTCCACAACATCGATTGTTAAGACAGTTTAGGTTACCGTTTGAAATTTTCACATGCTCCCGGCAGTCCTTAGCTAACCGGATTTCTGTATGGTTGGTGTAGAACAGTATCGGTGAATTGTGGCAACCAAGTAATTGAAAGGAAATGTAGCAAACAGTTGATTGTCTGCACCGGTTTCTCACACACCTCGGTTGTAGTTAGAGAGCCAGTGTGGTATTCGATAGTGCAACGCAACGCTGGTTATAAGGCCTAGTGGATCAATCCCTAGTCAACTTGATCGTAGCTCAACATGACCATATTTCTGGAGGTCCCAAAACGAGGTGGATCGCCTAAAAGCTTTGAAAAACGTGATAATTTGCATCAAGGTAACATCCAATCATTATTTAGAAGTCTGTATCAGCAATGTTAGTTAAACAACAAAGGAGGGAATTTTTTGGTCCGTCCCATATAAGACGATCAGAGTTAATGGAGTCAAAGAGCTCCTCCCCAAGAAACATCAACTCAACCGAAGCAACATAATCGTACTCTCTGGAAGGTGTCCCTTGTCAGTAATGACACAGCTACCAGTTCTTGTTATACGAAGTTTCTTCAAGAATTTTCTCTAACTGTGTTCAACATCGCGATTTGTTTTTAGCAGACTAGCATTGTTACTATTTTTCTAAATAACCCTCTCAGCGGGACTAACACATTCTTTGTTTTAATTCACGTGGCACAACTTCGTCGATAATTTGATCAGTGCGTCACCACTTAGCTACGTGGAATTACTTAGTTTATTAGCCTGAGAAATCTTTCAAATGATTGTAACAAACTTCGAAGTCAGTGAAATCTTTATAGAACTGACTTGCATAAACTATGAAATAAAACTGACTAAGGAATTCGTGTGGTCAATTGTCAGAATATGAGACATGAAACCACAGTCGAATACAACTCTTGATGTGAATAAGAACGGGTATAAATTGGACGTGTAACCTTAATAGAAGACAACAGGAAGTCCGTAAATAAAAATAAGCTTTGTTGATCAGTTCGATCACAAGTTACCCTAAATATTTGTGTTAGCCTGGACAAAGTCACGATGTCCAGATTATTGTTCATTAAATTCAGGCTGACAATGATAATGCTCTTCCCTCAACTGAACTTGGTGTGCTGTTGTCACTTGTTTTCTAAACACGGTTCATAGAGTTACTCAGTAAAATTTATAGTTCTTTCATTTCCCAATAGACTACAAACACACCAAATACACAAAATTAGCTGAAATGAAATACAAGTTCTTGTGCTTGTTATTCGTGTCGCAAAATCGTAAATAAAACAACTGGACACTCACTGATATCCTGTTAACGTTAAATAGCTTCTTAAGATGATATAACACGTTAAAGCACTTCTTCAGTTCCATATCAGCTTAATCTAAGCATGTCCTGTTAATCGCAGGATCGCAAAACACTATAATCGGTGTGAAGTAAATCTATGGTCAACGAACTTTACCGTTCATTTTCGATTCTGTGCTAGGATTTTCGATAAATCCATTCAGATAAACCACTCACTGTACACTATCAATCCACTGTCCAATGTTTGATACAATCCTTTTTAATCAGAAAAAAGAACAAACTTCCTGTTTACTCAAATCGATGATCTTATGCCAAGGCAATTCTGCCCACCCCGAAAACCCACAATTCAGTAACATTCCCCAGTTGTTGTTACTAGCATTGTGCAGTCGAAAAGTGGATTCGGCTAACACAACAGTACGTACATTTCCTCACTAACTTAAGATTTATACGAGCAATCTCACAACCTCGAGTGGTTGAGCGTTTCTGCATGATAATTTCTTTGTAACCAGCATGAGGCGACTTACACAGCGGTCAGCATAGTTTTATAAAGAGATCGGGGTCACATCCTAACCATAACATGGTTATAGGCCATGTATAAATTCTGAGTGTAAAACTACGGAATGAAGTTCCATTCGAAAGTAGACTGACAGGATTTTATGTGGCTGAGAAAACAGCAACCTAATGTGAACTATATTGACTTCATCCAACCAAAGTCCCAACAATTCAACAGTAATGATCATACCACTTATCAGTTTAGTTTTGGAATGCTTCGAGCCTGTGATTTTTGTGCATTTTTCGTGTACATACATGAGACTGGCTAATGAAACCTTCAATTGAATGTCGTCTTGTTCGCTCAACTACAAAAAACTGTCTGCTCTGCTCAACAAACTTTAAGTAACTTAAAGTTCGCTTATATACTTTAGTTTAGACAAATTCACCACAGGTTTGTTGGTCCAATTCTTAGTTCACGTCCATCTCGGTGCAGCTGACACTGCTTACTCATCTGTTCCGCCCTCCGTTTGGCAATAGCTAAAATATTCGCAAGTTTGATCACTTGTTGCTGTAGACGAAGAAAACGACATGTTTAGGATATGTAATGCAAAATACGGATACAACAAGCCGCTTTCTTGTTGAAAGGAAAGGACCGGTTGTTGCTTATGCTACGATAGCAATCAAAAGACCACCTGTTACCACCAGGTGTCATCATGTTTTATTTTTTGTGACTGCCGGTCCAGCAGCGCTGGTCAGTACTTTGAACATGCAATACTTCATTGCTACCACTGATAAATTACGGAAAGGTATTATGTTCATCAATCCCAGTAGTATAGGAAGCAAATAAGCCCATTTTCCAAATTAACCTAAGATATTTTAAATTTGCAAACCTATCAAGCATTGACCGTCAGTTGAAATAAGTCTTATGATTTGCCACATTCGGAGAGTGAAACTTTCGATTAACATGAGTTAATCAGCAATCAGCGTCTGTTTTGCTAGTGTGCTTTCCTATCCAGATAACATCATGGTTTAACACTTGAGCTTAATTTGACGGAAGGAAACAGCATGACTTACTGAACGTTTCAGAAGTGATACACCGGTCGAAGACCTCGTTAGAAGGGTCTCTTCTGCTGTTGAAACAAATTTGTCCATGAAACTGTGTTTATTGCGTCCCTGTTGCACTACTGTTTGGGAGCTTTTTGGATAGTTCTTTTACAGCCTCCTTCTGTGAACAGTCTTCCGATTTTCACGTGATTTGCAGACGTTTACCAGAACTAGTCCGTGAGCGTCGCATAGCCCAGCCTCAAAGAGAGAGACTATAACACTTTCCTCAGGGTGATCGAACAATCTGGGCACTACCCACAAGCGAATACTACTGTGCGTTTACGTATGATGATGTATTTGTGTTTAGTGTGAGATAACTGGCGCAAGGACCAACACGGCTGCTTCATGAATGCATGACCAGAGTTCTATTCCCTGCCGTGGCAAGAGCATGTACTATTGACGGGCACCAGCAAGGGCAACACTTGAGTCCGATGCTTCTTTTTGAGAACAGCGAAAGACCAGATGCATCAACGAGGTTTAGAACAGGTCATCTCGTGTGTACCTCGGAAACCGTTAGATTTTTTTGTTCGATTCCTTTACACCTGTAACACCATATTGTCATTGTTTGTATGCCAGAATTGACAAGTCCCAAATTCTACCTGCACAACTTTGAATGTCGCCGATTTCCGGTTCTTTTTATTTCCCAAAGCGTTAAATCATTATTTTGGTTTTTTGTAGCCGCAACCTACTGGGCGACTACCGTGCCCAATTTTTCCATGTCTAACCTGCCTACAACATCCTAACTTCAACTTGTCCTTGTTTCATTAGTGGTTTAATGAGCAAACTGTCCTTAGTGTATTGTTACCCGTCAACGTAGACCTCGAGCTCTTTTCGAACTGTTACATTTTGTCTGTTGTCTTTGTGCTGTTTGTTGTGTTTAGATCGACGAACATATTTCTCCGAACTCCTTCCTGAGGTAAGCTGGAGTACTCACGGCTAGGTCTTATTCCATATTCCCTTTTATGCTGTACGTCTTTTTCATCTTAGAAAGTTGGCAGTTAATTGCCGGCCATCAAACATTCTCTGTTCGCTCCACGGATATCTGTCTTGCAAATGTATTCCACACTAAAACGTGATTTGTGGCTAGGTAACACCAACAGTTCGTCAGCGCACAGACATAGTGACTTGATTTTTGGCATAAGAAAACTTTGTATACGAAAATAAATTATGATTATAATTTGGTCAGTGGAAGACCGATAACCTTGCAATTAGGATTTCTTATTCAAGTTCAACGGTTCGAATTCAAATGGTGCTTGGTGAACGTCGAAATGAATCGGTGAAGAGTCCAGACAGCCCCAGCCGATTACCGGGATTTTGCAAAGTGGGTACTGAACACCAAACTCGGAGATAGTTAAGTTGTGATTTTAAGGTTGACATCCGCTCTTAGACGGATGTACACTCTTGTTTGCATCACAGTAAGTAGGCCCCTTAGCAAAGTGCTTTCCAAGTTTGACTGTTGTACACCGGTCCACTGTAAACGGCTTTGTTCGTAGTAACCAGCGTGTATGATTAGACCCATACAAACAGTGGGTGATTGTTTGGTTGGTACTGTGACTGTGTGCACGTATTTGTGATTTTGTGATATGGAGGGCTATACCTTTATAAACGATCAGCACTTTTACTAGTCTCATCGAAGAGAAGATCAGTTCAGTTCCATGATTGTCAAAACGCCGAATTTGTTGCACACACACAAGTGGGTATAATGTGTCTTACTGACTTGCTGGCACATGCCTTTATCGAATTATATGGTCACTTTGGGTTGTTAACAAAATTCAAGTTCATGCTGTCCCGTGAAACCGGGACCACGCAGAGCACGTGTTAAGAGGGCTTACCACGTTTGGTTCCTTGTAACCCAAGCGGCACACGTGTCAACATCGGCTTCCGGTCATTGTGTGACAGGCAGTGTAAACAACGGTTCACTATCGAACAACATGATACTGAGATAATATTATAGCGTTCTAGTGTTGGTACCAATGTGTAGCAGGTTCCGGGTTCAACGTTACCGTTTGTTCTCGAACATAAACAAACTTTTTATCAAATGTACATCGTTTAAAATAGTCTAACATTGGACATTGACTAAGAGTGACTAGTCATAACACAAGGTGTGGTGCATCAAGAATTGCAAGGTACTGACCTATCCGAAGGTTAGTATTGTATCTGTCGGGTTCTAGTGGATAGACGTCCAGTAGCAATGAACACCCTTCTTACATCACATTAAACTTATTGACTTCGTCCGAACGTGGTTTGATGTCAACTGTCAACTCAGGTTGAGCGAACTCGTCGTAATTATCGAACTGGGTGGAAGCGTCGAAAGGAGATACGTAAGGCAGAATAGTGAAAAAACCGCCTACTCAAAGGCTTCTTCATAACACACGACACGCAAGAATGAAAACGATCCACTAACCCCTGACATACTGACATAGGCCTCGCTGACTAGATTGTTAGCGATTTAAAAAAAACATAAAACATCTCGATCTCTCCAAAGTCCAGACGACAGACATGACTGAGAAGAAAAGTTGTCTAATACCCCAATTTCTAGAAGACTACACGCCAAAGAACGTGGTCAGTCATCTCGTAAGCACCACAAGAGGAACCTAATACGTTGCGAAACCGAGAATAGGACAATGGGCCACAGCGTAATGAACAACGCCCCACAATTCCCTCTTTTTAAACGGATACTGGTTTAGAGACCGTTTGAGATCAATAGGGCTGAATATATGATGAGGCACGCGAAAGAGCAAAATATGGTCTTTGTTTTTCGACTGTTGTATTCCCAGTAATTAAAGGAACTACGCTGACGAAAAAGTTTTGAAAGGTAACCATAATTACAGAACGTGAGACAGATTGCACTGTGTGTGGCCAGTAGCTAATATAATCTATTGATGCAAACAACGTAGTCTTTTCAATTCCTTCGTTGCTCTAATTTCCAAGGAACATTTACGGACTATTTGTGCGTCGAGTGCTAACATCAGCAGATTAATATCATCAATCTATCAAAGTTGGGTGGTATGGAAATTATGCACAACAAATTCATGGCAACACACCGTCGAACTTCACACGCTCGCACTGAAGCTAACTGAATATCACCAGACGAACCTTCTGTCTTTCCTGACCACTTTTACCAGACTATTGTGACGAGTTTATCAGTAACTCATTTGGAATGGTAAATTGATTTTCGTTAGCAAACCATTAGTGGGGGTAAAATAGAAAAGTGTTGCCAAGGTCATCGGCTGCAAACATTGTCGCAGGTAAAACTTGACTACGTTTGAAACGATCGATCTTCCATAAGTCGAAATATTGGGAAAAAGGTCAACCCAGCTCTCTCAACAATTCCAACTTATCAGCTATAGGGTGAATGGTCGAAAAAACATTCACATCGAGAAAGCGCTCGGTAGTTGGTTTTCAAGAGGTTGTCTGGCTGTGTTGCAGAGCTACTGAAAAAGATGGGAAGATTTGACGCGTTTTGCAAACCACGTGAGTCTTCTTACTGTTTGAGTTTTAACAGATCGATTAAGCGACTGTCACTGACCACCCGCGTAAACACACGTGTATTCGAAACGGTGAGTTGTGATCGTATTCCACCCACACACACCCACAATAGAACAGTTACTGAGAGCGGGAATTTCGCAGCATTCTGTAAACTATTTTACAGTTTTTGACAAGCGCAACTGGTGATTGGTTGAGAATTGTGAGAACCTTAGTGCTTCGCTGATATGGGCGTGGAAATGAACGAAACGAATCTACGGAAAAATTAATCAGACCGTTTATTAAGCGAATTTTTGCACAACGCAAAAAACTGGCAATTTAATCATACTTTTTTTTGAAATCGATGGATTCGGTTTCGGAGAAAGTTAGAGTGAGAAGCTGACGAACACATATTGAGACTGGCTTTCGTCTCAAAATCGAATTTTGACCTTCCAGTATTATGGTTGCTGATTTCAAGAAATTTCGTTCAACTCGATAACAAAATGAAACTCACAGTTAAACCGTAATTTCAACTAGGATCCACCTTGTCTGAACTATTTGTCCTGAAAACTGCAAAATTTGTCACTTGACGGTAATGACTTCAACTACTGGTGCAAGATGAAAAGCTACTGAGGGAGCCAGAGGCTATAGGGGCCAGTAGGTTACTCCGCCCAACATCAATACTGGGTATAAGCTTCGTTCAAATAACCCCCGTCTAATGTAGGGGAAATTTCAGTTGCGTCTCATTGGAGAAAAGTGTTAGAATTATTATGGTGCGTACTCTTATGTGTAAAAACGCAAACCGAAATAGCTATTGATGTTCTTTCTTCTGACTAGCCTACGACGAACTAGAGAGCCAAATCACAACTAATTATTGTAATGCTGAGGACGTTTCATCGCAGAAACCTTTCAATGATTGGCAACCAACTAAAATGCTGTATATCCAAAAAAATATTAAAGCCACTGCCATCATATGGTGGACTATATCCATCCATTTCAGAGGATATAACTGTGGGTCAAAAAACGCCAAAAATGTTACCACGTCCAGACATAGAGAAAAGCCGGTGTCATACTTTACTGTTATTCACACGGTGAAAGTGATCTAACATTTAGGTGTGAAATATCCGGGCAACCCATTCCCTTATTGCACAGTGGATTTATGCGTCAGAACTCACATTTAGAGGGACGAATTACTGAGACATCAAATCAACGATTTATTTCGAAGGTAACTTTCATTTGTATCCGATTTAGTCTAATCCGGAAGTACTCGGCTGAATCCGTTGTTGTGCCAGAACTACTTAAGAAATTCAAGCACCAGCTGAATGTGAGACACTGAGCACTCAGTTCGAGTGAACGGAATATGAGATATGCGGATTCAGAATGCTTGCAAAAGTTCACTGTTATCGGCCGTTAGTTGATTTGAGTCTGTGCAATTAATTGGTTAACAAAATGCAATGGAGTTTTATTTCTCGTTTCTTGGAAGTACAAACAGTTCCTGATGCCGACTTTTCCGATCTTTTCGACTGCAAACATTCTACTGTTGACAGGCTACTGATAGATCATTTCATCAGAGACTTAAACTTAGGAAAGCCCCATTGGTTTGTGAAACTTGTACAAGTTTATTGAATCCATTGTATGATAGAGTAAGACTCTACTACACAAAAATTCTCAGGAAAGAGCTGTTGTTAACGGCTCGGTTCTTTTGACATTATTCCAACCCCATTTTGTGTATGTGTAAAATTTCGAATTTAATCAGCATTTGAGATGTCGATCAGTAAACAAAAGAAACCCACGTTAGACACTTCCACAGAGCAGCTGTGCAACATGGCTTATAACAACAGTTCTCCAGCTGGCACAAACGGAGCTAGTTTAACTTTAAAATTCATTTTCCTTCCAGCAATAAAACATCTACTGGTGTATTTTATTTGTATGTATTCCTGGTAGAATTCGCACATAATCGCAAAAATGAAAACAGAAACCAGTCACGTGTTAGGTGAACTGTCACGAGCCACTGGTGACCAATGGTAAACAAACATATGCACATGCTTAATTTGCACGTATGCGCAGAAAATAAACGTTCAAGCAAAAGAACTCAGTCAGTCAGGCAGCATTTGTGTGTTTGTGATGCTGCTGAAGTGAGTTCCAATTAAATTTTAGTGATTCATCAATCAAAGGTGGTTCAAAGTTGTAGACATCCGTTTAGTTAACAGTCAAGTAGGAATGTATTTTATCAGTTGCGTAATCGCTGTTCCAAATCGGGACAAAAACCACGTTTTTCAATTATGACGGGTTTCAAGCGCGGATTGCTGGTATCCACCGTTTTTTGTCTAACCTGATCAATCTTGCACACACACACCAGATCTGACATGCTGTATGTATTGGGGTGCATCGAAATCCCCACACCAGCTCGGCATACGTGTTTTACAAAAGATTTGGTACCAATGAAGTTGAACTCAATTCAGCCAGTAGCATGATGATGAAGCATACGAAAGCACTTATGTAAACGGGCTGATCAAATATTCTCACACCAATTTTCTCCACATACCAAGATATCCGCCAGCAGGCCTCTTTTCACTAAACGAAGATGGACATCCAAGAGATCGGGTACTAACTTTCGTGTATGGAAGCGGAAGACTGCATTATAAACAAAAATTATTGGTTCTGTTAGGGTCTGCCCACAAAGAGGTATGCCACTCACTTCTACAATCATCTTTACTTTGAGTGAAAGTTTGAAGCCATTAACCAATTAGTACACTGCTGGCCAACAGTGTGCAATGCAAGAATTTTGGCCATCCCACCAACCAATTCTCACACCTGCTTCAGTTTGATTCAAGTCTGATATTAACATGAACGAACATTTGTATTCTGAATTTCGTTCAATCATTCATCGTTACTCTCTTTTAGACATATTTGTGAAAAATCTAACTTCATTTTCCGTACACTCAGTTCATAGTCAATCAAGATGAGCACGGTCCTTCCGGCTTCTTTGACAAACTTGTGAAACAACATTTTCCCGGGTGAACACTTAGAGATGTGAACGCACAGTTGGTTATTCGAAACCGTTGTATCAGTCCACAAGTATAGAGAGATACATCACATGCAAACAAAAGCCACCTGGAAAGCAAAGGAACACACACATTCTGACCCAAATTAGTTGAGGGTATAGTGAATACAGTGTACACGGCTAGTGCTAGATTTAGTAGAGATTATATTTTGACTGAAGTGTAGTAGCGCGACGGATTGTCTACATTATGCAAAAACACTGGTAAGACGTGCTGGTAACGGACTAACCAAACACCTGAGACACTAAACCTGGTAACCATTTGCACAATAAACCGACCAGCTAAAGAGCAAGAAATTCATACTTCAGTACGAACACCCACACCTAGTTCAAGATCTCTCATTCAGCGAAAGCGTTCAATTCGAAATACAGCTGATTAATCATTTTTCAATTAATCTGTTCTGATCGCCTCTTTGCCAGGCGTTCTTTTCTCGTCATTCTTAGCTGGAAACGACTATGCTGTAAACCCACGTGAGATAAAAACACAAACGCACTTTGTCTGGATCGAACAATGCAAATCGATATGTTTGCTAAACTTAACTTTAGAGGGTTTTGAAAACCTTTGATGCATGAGTATAACAACTCCAAACAATCGTCGCCGATCGAAACAGGGCAGTATTCAACTCAGTTGGCGCAGTTCGACATTCCAATGCAATGACTTCGCCAGTGATTAGTGTAGACGAAATACACAAACATTTTAAGTTCGATGAGTCAACTAACAAACGTTTGGGATCCAGAGTTTGAACTGGCTACCTATTTGTCTCCGAATACCTGATAGAACAACACAATGTAAACGAATTCTCTGAATTTCACGCAACAATCACCAGCCTCGGATAAAGAAGATTGGGGCTTGACCACTGGAGTCGCTTTCGATATTCACTTCGAGTGGCGCTGTCAATCCAGCCCCTCCGCACACAATAACATCTCGATTGCCCAGTTTTATTTCACATTCACTGGTATTCAACAAACAATTTCTACTTTCAGCGAGGGCTAACTACAGATGAGTAGTCAGTGTTTATGCAGCAAACGAGGATTCGTCCCAACGACCATTAGCTGCCTTTTCGGACATACTCAATCTAATTTGCGCCATTGCTTCAAAGTTCAGCTGATTAGTATTATTATCGAATAAGCGTTAGCGAACATGCTCACTTTGGTGATACACAACAAAACATATGCTAGTATTGGAGTCGTTATCGCATTCACCCATGTCAAAGAGTTTTGCTGACCTACGTACTTTGTTCAAACTACTGACGCTGTAAAACGAATGTCATAACTATATGCTCGCTTTCCGAATGGGCTGACTGTTTAGCGTTAGCGAAGGATTACAGTTCGGTTGAGTGGCAGTAGTCAGGCTACATTATTCAATAAGAGGACTGAATTATGGCGGAAAACCCGGATTTGATGTAAGTTCCACCCAGCGAGCATAATGGTTCAATCATCTGTCAAGCCTGTTTATCCTAACCAAAAACAACCACTGGCAATGGAGTGTGAATATTAGAGAAACGAACGTCATATCTCTAATGCCCGAATATCAACAAAACTTACTCATGTGTAAAAACTAACATTCAAATAAACTAATTTGCCTATAGCCTGAAGGAGAGTCATTACTAAACCAAAAACTTGATTACCAAATTAGAACGTGTATCCAACTGATTGCTCTCGTAAGGGCTGAAGTGAACTTGAGGTTCAGTCACTTACTCCATCAATACACAACTCCTTCGACATTTCTCACAGTGTTGTGACATGTGTATTTTAAATTATCATTTTGGGCACGCATTTTTGCATATATATAAAATATAGCACGCAAACAGCGTCCGGTGGTTGCAAAACTGGATCTACATCTGTTTTGAGAAACAGCGCGGAAACAAAAAGTGAATATCGTCGTTCAACATTATGAAATCTCCTTATTTTGTATGTTTTAAACGGAATAATGCAAAAGTTTCTGTAGAAATTTGAGGCTGGTTGAACAGGATAATCAGCAAGAAGACTAGTGCTGTCGGATACGAAATTTCCATCGTACATCACTGCGCATACTTCATCAACGCTATCACAAATTAATGCATTGGAAATAGGACAAAAGCATACTGTTAGCTGGTATTTTCATTGTAACCCCTGATAGTAAACTACTAGTCAAAAGTAAGTTGGTTATTATTACGCTAAACCGAACTGTACTCGATTAATTCATAGTAGATTTGAAACCATAGGATCATAATATATGAAGTCACAAATTGCTTTGTAATGAGTTACCTTCACCGGAAGAATTAGGATTGTATTGTTAGTTGATAAGTATTCAGCCTTAGTTGTCATTCAGAAAATCTCAAGGAATACTTAATCTCGTGAATCTTTTGAAAAAAATCGAACGCCGCTTTATTGTGAAAATTTACAAAAGTAACTTAAATCGAATGGTTAACGAATAAAATGTCTAAGGACTACCTATATTGATTTATGATTTGAGAAGTATTTAAATCTTTCTGAAACCAATATAGCAGTAATAAAATACCAATGTAAACATAGAGTAGGAGTTCTCCTACTCAACGATTGCCGAATAAAATGTACATAGTGTACACCGCGCTGTTTTGCAAGTGTTTCTGGTATTTACTCATACGCATCAGGCAGCGAAAGCAGATGTAAGGTGTGGAGGTAGTGAAACATATTCTGTTAATTAAAAGTGACCAAGTTCGCCCGCTTAATTTCTAAAACTGATGCTTGATAATCGTCTACTGTGCACCATATTCTTTGAAGTTGCTCCGATTGGCTTTCATGGGATTAATGGTGGTTGACTGCTGACTTTGCTGATGGAACTAAAAACTATCACCAACTGATTGACGGCTGTTGGCCGTGTTCATCTTCACGAGTAAAACCTTCTTGATCGGTGTACACCGTGCTTTTAACTTAAGGTTACATGGATGTTCATCAGGTTCAATGTCATATGGTTTGACACTGTCTGGATGTTAGTCCTCTACTGAAGTCACTCGAGGAGAATCTGAAATGAAAGCTGAGAGGTGGCTGATCGCAATGTTACAGCAATTCGACTGTTTGTTCATTTATTGTTAATTATTTGCAGTTACGAAGAAAAGTTACAAAATATTGGTCTCGTATCTTCAGTCTATTTTATCGCTTATCTAAAGTATTCATGATTAACACATACTTAGTTATTGGGTTTATCCAGTGAAAAGTTGTTGAGTAAAACTGTCCTACAGATGTGTTTGTGTAGGTTCTGCACAATTCAAGAGCATTTTTTCTGCTCATTCTAGAGGTGTTATAAATTGAGTTATTATTGAATTCTCCTAATGATTTCAAATGAAGTATATCCATTGGTGTCATCAAAGTGTCGTGTAGCACGTTATGTGATCACTTGAAGGCCAAATGGTGCTTCTGGAGTAAGCTGTGTGTAAAGATCATAGCTAATAAGCCATGAAGGCACACGAGTGAAACTTCGTACATGCTATTATGTTTATACATGATGTAGACAGTACTTCGTTTGAAATTCGGAAGATATATCTGGGATAGTAAGTTTTTCAAGTGGTTGGCCATCGTTTTATGAGATTTTATCGTCACATTTTGCAAGGGGTTTTCGTGTTAAGAACATTTTTAATTTATATTATCAAGTAATTAACATATGCTGACTGGCGCAATATTGCTTTATTGGAAGAATTTCGATCTAGCATGAACGGTTAATACACATAAAAAACTTATGATACTTAAAGCAACTGATCTATCGTTTCACTTCGAAATGTTTTAACTTGGGAACTGACAGTCGTGGGTTACGTTTTGTATTATGATCGAACTTCATGAAGTTCTCCGGTAACCTGTTTGTCTAGAAATTCTACCTCTTCCGTGAAATTGAACTACAATGCCCAAAAAGCGTAAACGCGCAGAAGTAACTGTTAACGGTTTGAGAATTTGTATATGATTTATCGATCGGAATATGCACTGATATTGTCCATTCTGGTATCGGCCAACATGTCCACACCATCGAACCGACCGAAGTATCAGTCAGCTGATTTCACGTGCTATCGTGTATGCATTTGCTCGCACCTCGCATGTCAGTGCACAATTTGCAATCAACATATGCAAGAATATACAGTTCACAGGTGAACTTCAATCATTCAACTCAGTGCAGTGTGCCAGCTGAAACCACTTAATTAAAAACTCTCAATCAGTGAACCAGCAAATGGCATATCCGAAACGCCCACCAGTGTAAGCTCTACAGTTACATCTCGAAATGAAGTTGTATTTCTCAAGCCAAAATGGAAGATGGGCGGGGAAAATTCTAGAAATTCTCATAACATAATGATAATCTCTTCGAGACTCCGTAAATCATAGTTCTCGAAGATTTTTACTTCTAGACACATTTCGAACAAAATGCACACAAGTTTTCAGAGATTGATAAGGGGGACACATACAGTTAATGGAATAAGTCAGGAGTCGTACGATTCACGCATGTCACTGCTTCTCAAAACAGACAACCACGATGATAAACCTGTATTGCTCTGCTTTCCGTAACTCCTTTCGGCCGTGTGCGACCGTTTATCAACCCGTAACCTGGACAAAAATGAAGACCAGCAAGCCGAATGGAACTAGGTTGATGCTTTGCCTACTCATGGAGATGAGTCCCTCAAATTTTGCACCTCTTTCCTGCACATGAAAAGACGGCAGTGCTGATATTAATTAGTTGCAAGTAGCCGTAATTTTTTCCTGAAGAAATCCTAGGTCAATCCCCCAAGGGTCGCGACATGACAACAGTTTGGCCACAAGTTGTATTTCAATCGTGAGACATGTCTAACTATCATAAGCAAGCGAACTCTATTAATACGGTGGTTCCATTCACCCGCGTGAAACATTATATTGGTTTATCGCTACAGCTTTCCAGTATGAGACCTCAGATAAGCACTGAAACAATAAGCCAGAAGGCAACCACTGCAAGTCAAGTCAAGTTAATAAAATGTTTCTTGCACTCCCAGAAGTGAATTCTTATGTTCTTTTTAGATAAACATATCTTCAAGAAGTGGAGGACATTGTACTAGATGTAGGTAAGTGGTAAAACAATCAGTATAATCGTGGAACTCGGAGAAGTTGGGGGAGTCGGTCACAGTCGATATCGACTAGGAAACGAAGTATGTTGATCTACTTTCAAGACTAATCCGATAATGGGACGTTTTGGTGTGTGTAGAAAGCGAGCTAATTAAGAAGTAACAGGGAAATAATGACACAGTACGTGCAAGTAAATGTATGGATAATGATCTGGTAGAATATGTGGAAGCATTTAGAGAGAACCTAATAAAAAAAGAGCAAATTATCTTCACTATGATTTTCTCCCGGAAACTGCTTACACATTTAGGAAAGACTTGAAAGAACAAACTCAACGAATTGTTTACAGGAAATGCCACTACGAAAAGACAACATGCGCTTCATCTTGGGCGTTAAGGTTGTCTCACAGGATAGGTTGTTTTTAAGCTTGTCTTGAATCTCCATGTTGAGAAAAATATTTTTGTTTTGAACAACCAATTGGCCAACAACCAGGCTAACAAACACATAGCAAATAAAGCATGTTTGATATTTTGAAAGAGGAATACTGTATATAGAGGCTCGAAACGACCACATTATGGAACTCCACGTCATTCTACCAAACTTGAATTACTAATACGACATCCTCACATCTGTGTAGTTAGGGGTCTTGACAACCATCAAGTGAACCAATACTCACTAACATTCGTGTGGTGATGCAGCCAAACTGTAACCAAACTTACTTTGAACCATATTTTCTGAACATCGCCGAAGTACGATTAGGGTCATTTTAGCAGCCTGTGTACCTTCGCCACTCCAGGATTTAAGACATGTAAATAACAGAGTCGGCCGGAATGAACAAATCGCATAACACCGGATAAAATCGCACCGCAGCGTATTATGCACAGTCGTTATTTCATTCCTGTATACGTTGCTGCCATGAGTTTCTGAGTCTGTGACCCACGTTCATTCATTCTCTTGTCTTCTCAGCATGATTCAAAGCCATCTACTTCACAGTTCAGTGTCGTTTAGCTTTTACTGGATTCACGTAAAATTGTCCCACTATTACCGCGGTTGCTACCCCTTTAGAGCTGAATTGAAACCTTATGCCAGACATCGTGTTTCGAAGACCCGCGGTCGATAATGATTAGCAAAAGAAACGTTTGTCCGCAAGTTAGTCTAGCTGTACTACCACACCTCTTATAGCCGCCTTCTAGCACTGCACTTACGTCTGCATGACTCGAGTCAAGCAAGCACGGGTGCGCGATAGATTTTAACTTCACATCTGGTTCGGTTTCGGTACATGTAGACTTGTGTACTTTATCTGCAGATTGTCTGTGTGACTGTCGATATCACACAATTGTATACATGCAGCGTGCACACAGAAGGAACGACCAGGAGCAACGTTGGACTAAATCACACTGACTAATTGACCACCAAATGTCCATCTTCTGACGGTTGGCTGAAACGCCCACAGCCGTTTACGGAGAACTGTCGCTATTACATGCGCGCATGGTGTTAGTAGATACTGAATGTGAAAAATATAGTCTTGCAGACTAATTCAAATCAAATGTGGTATTTTGTTGTAATTCTTAAACTTGATTCTTATGTGGTAAAATAAACATCGAAAACCATAACGACTCACTCCATTCGTGTTTGACTACTGAATTCAGGCGATGTGTACCGGTTAAGGGACAGTTCAACAACCGCTTCAGCTCGGAGAACAACCCGAACATCACGTACAGACGGATGTGACCTTATGCGAATAGCTGTGGCCAACATATCCACCTAATTCATGCTGCACACACACTGTTAAGAGTCGGCTATTCAGATTTCGCATAAAGCTCGTCGGACTAGCACAGACAGCGATTCAAGCACATAGGAGATAGCAGACTTCGCATGGTTGCAAATGTTGCCGTTACGTAATTGATATCAGCCTAGTTTAAAACGTGCCGGCATTCCAGTCTACTTGGCATAATGAGTTGGATGAGGACAGACCAACTTGATTCTAGCGGGACATTGGCAGACTGAAAACGTGTTGCTGGATTAAGTGTGCTTTCTTAGACAGCGCGTTCCGTTGCACTTCGCTGACGAAAATGTCTAGGCGTGGGCGATCGTCCAAAGCAAACAGACAGTAAAGAATTTAGACGCATTTTGGTTGTATTCATTTGCCGCTAGCCGTAGACTGAATGTTCTTAGAAACATTCTGAAAGATTGATGGATTTTGTAATGATGCTCGAATAACATGAAAGATAAATCCGGACGTCCCAAATAGGCAACCCATCTAACGTAGTGGTCTACGCAAGCAAGAATGGACGTGCGGAACCATGTTATCATCCTTGTAAATAAATCTGATGAATTTGGCGGCACCTTGACAGAGTAATACGTATGTGGGTATGGACGATCAGATTTCTGCACTACAGTTTGAACACATCGGTTGTCCTTGAAAATCGCAAAGTGTCAGCATCTAGCGTTTCTTCTTCGAGACTTTATCAATAAAAAACAAATGATAGGGATTCCTCTTGATCAATGAGTTTGAGGGTATTCAGGAAACGTCTTCGACACGTGTATGACGCCCAAACAAGCTAATGTGATAAAGTAATATTCAGCCCTCAAGTGGCATTGTTCGTTTCTGTTTACACATGTCTCGCTTCTCATCGAAGTGAACGTGAATCTGGTTGAGTGTTTGTTATTACAAGCAGAAATAATTTTCCATTAACCCTAGTAACATTATGATAAGCTATCCAGTACAACTTAAACACTAGACGTATCCCAGTTTTGAGAAGGGTATGTTATGAGCACAGTTACTAGCACAATTGGAACAACTGATCACTCATTGTTTTTTACAAATAAGGACGGTTACTGTGAATAAGGGGGGCAAACACGAGTGAACGTTAAAGTTGTTTAAAACAAAACATTTTTCAAACAATTATCTAATGAACGGCGACACAAAGTTTGCTGACCCAAAATCCGTTCAAACCGTGCATGCAAACAAACAGAAAACTGATCATGGTGAAGCCTGTCCGTTTAGAAGTGCGCTTGATGAAATAGTGAACTACGGGCTCAGCTGTTTTCCTTTCGTGGCTTTTTAAAAAGTAAGGAAACATAAGTTGACTTAATCGTTCTTATCTGGTATGTGCATATACCAAATGGTGCCCAAAAGTAGGAAAAACTTGTCAACCAACCAGAAAATATGTTTGTTCTCAGGATTAACGAACAAAATCCTACTGCATGAATCCAGCCTTGTCGTTCTGTATGGCAAGCACATTATAATAAGTGCCATTTCTTGACCGTATCCATCTCCTCACACTTCAGTAAACAAAAATACACACATACTTTAACAGCTCAATTCAACATCTGTGGTATGAATTTTCAGCTTTATGCAACTATTACGTTTTCCAAACTGATATCTCTAATGTAACCTAACATTCACAACCTCTTCGGAACAACTCGTGGCCACTTCGATAGAAGCCAACAATCCCGGTGGTCATATTAAATCTAAGTTTTTCTCTCTTGACCAACATCGCGATCCACTCTAATTCCTTTTCAATACTCAGGTGACCATATAAGGGTTCATATCCCCAGAAAGATATTGATGAACCGATATGTTAAGCCTGAATTCAGTTGTAGAAACCGCAACAATTTTCTCGGTTGAATCGATGTGAAACAAGAACTGCGAGTTATCTCAGAAATACGAGTCAAAAACACATTTGGATTAAGGACGCTCAACAGTAGCAAAACGCAAGGGGAGGTGGTTCGTCCCAAGTAAATGCCAACAGCCATGAGCATTTATATCCCACCATTTTGAACGCAACAGTTTGGTGACTATAAATGACAGAGAATTGAAAATTCAATGTCTATTTCTTGTTTCAAACACTCTTAAAGCCCATGAGGATGAGACAAACCGGTTTAAGTGACTTCATTTTACAATCACTTGATGTGGCACAGGTTTTGTGATTTAAAGCTACAAGATTGCGTCAAAAGTGGTCAGCTTCCGTTATTATCTTTTCCGTTACACATTGTAGACAAGATGCTAAATTTACCGCTTACCCTATTGAGGAAATAGAATAACCACTCGTAGGATATATGATAATCGTTACTTAGCTCCGGTTCTAAGTCGTGAAAGGTAATCGGAAGTTGCCACTTAGTACTATAACTGTCAGCGTAAACTGCTTATGAAAAAGATAACCGGGAAAATCAACACTTGGCTATCACACAATAAAAAATGTGTAGAACGTCTACATAGAAATCCTGGCCAAAAGTGATTTTTCAGTTATCGTTTCAGCGGATGTGCGTACCAAATCCGTTGCTGTAAATCAATCTTCTTCAACAAATATCTCTTCAAAACATACATTCTTTCAGTTACAGAACAACGATGCTGCAAGAGGAGTTTCTACCGTGTTCATCTATGCATGAGCACATGCTTTCAAAAACCAGAGGCCAATCAAGTTTCAGCACATTTTTTTAGTTTGACTATCCCGTTCGATTTTCGTGAGCTTTAGTGGAGGTTGACTCCATTTTCCCTGTCGCTCTTTTACAACGCATGTAGATATGATATTCATCAGCTTGCTGTGGCTCATAGGAACCACAGAGAATACAGCTTTTCTACTTGGGGCTCAATTACAGTTTAGCACCTTCGTTCCGCGCTGATTTTTATTTACACCTCAGTAGTATCACTGACAAATGACTCACACTGCTCACTGTGCTCATTCGCACTTACATATTAAGTTAAGACAACGGAATCTTCTCATGTGGTGAGTTACTTGACCACTGTATGTCTAGTTGATACATAAAGCAGCCACAAGGCTTGACCTAGGATTATGCACTGAATGATAGTAGCGGCTTAAAAAAGCCCGTCTAAAGCAACTCCATTCTGAAAATAATGCACTGAATTGCCACAAGGATGTATTCGCAAGAAGGAGCAGTCCGTTGGTAAATATGGTACTCTATGTGGAGCAAACGAATAGTGTCATATCAGTTAATCACAACGTAGCGTTCATTGAAGTGAACGTGTGGACAGCTCCCGGAAAATCTGCAGTTAGTTGGAGGATACTGTGTTTATGTACATTTAGACTTTAGATTGAGAGCCATTCGTTTTTAAGTTACGCGTATTACTGTATATGATGCCTTCGACTCAGGTGAGAAAGAAACACTCACTGAATAATATTCTAAAGTCAGACACCCTTCCACGCCACTGGGTAATAGCGATAATTAGCAGCTGGTGAGGTAACTCGTGAAGCTCATCTTCGACCCATCCGTGACTTTCTTGATGAAGTGATCCTCAGTAAAAGTGTGACGCTGTCACACCTTCCTGGACTGATTAACTGACAAACCAAAAGACAGTTATACCTCAATCGACCAAAACTGATCAGCCGATGATTAAGGTAGGCACAATATTATTGTGTTAAAATAAGAGAGATGTTGCTGGTATATCTAAATCGTTAGCGGGTTATTCTCCTTTGATTTGTTTCAGTTGAACAATAACACATCTTAATAGTTGAAAGTTATAATGCATCCGGAATCAGTCAGCGCAATAGAGTGAGTAGGAAAACTTGGTGAATAAGAGCTGTGATCTATAACATGACCACACCTATTGACGAATTGTCAGTGACATTTTCGTAAACCATGAAAAGTATCGCCTCAGAAGATTGGAAATAACAATGAGGAATTTCATTAGATCTCTCAGAATTTATATAGGAAATGAAATAGGTTTGTAGTAAGGTCTCAGCGGTGAAAAGGTGGATTTTTAGACATAACTGTAAGTACATTTTCTTTGGGATGGTAACGTTTTTCGATTTCCAAACGTTATATTGGTCAGTGTCGCTGATCATTTGTTATATATTCATTTATTACTGCGTTCGTTAATGGCACAGAAGGACGGTAATTCTTTTTTGCCTAGATAGTGAGTAACCATGACAGTGACAGCAGAAGCAGCGTTGAACCTCGTAGATAGAGGCCACGAAACATTAGTTCCCTAAACATGCTTCAAGCTTTGTTCAACTGACAGACAAGCAGGAGGGGTTTCATGTGCACATAGAGGAATGGTGGCATCGCTTGAATATTTTTATAGTTAAACTACAGTTAAGATGCTTTTAGTGCACGGTTACTCGGAGTGGTTAACAGAATTAAGTACACACTCAGGGAACCGAGAGTACCGACAAAGAGGACACATTCCATCCAAAGGAGTTACCCACACAAATTTTGTCACTCAATAGCATGCAACCTTCTATTACACAGAAAAGCGGGATTATCAAGATGCTTTAAAACTTTATGTCAAATGTGGAAGTTATAGTGTGGGGAGATGCTCCCCGTATTAGTCAACGCACTCTTCATCACACATAAGACATTCAAAATGCTAGTTGACAAACGCACGCTTGAAGACTGACTGTCTGTATGTCTGCCCGTCTGTCTGACTTTTCCAAACAGCTATCCATTCGTTTGAAGGTTGGCTGTATCAGCGTACCGCTCCAGCGTGTTTTAGTGTTCACTATTGACATGCTGCACGTCATCACATTATTATTTATTAATTTCCATATATTCGTTTGAAAACAGCCGCTTTCGCTTAAGCATCGCCTTACACAACTTACGTTCTCACCAACATTGAGGCAGAAACGGAAGAACATTTGACCTTCATTTCAGTCCTGCAGACGTGTGAACCTATGGAAATTCTGTTCCATAATCAAGCACAGGATAACGAAATGTCAGAACCTCCAGAAAATTCGATGAGCTATATCCACCATCAGTAAATTTCTTTTAAGAGTTTAATATCTATGACGGTGTATTTACCGCGGTGTTAATAGAAGTCCAAGGACATACCTAGGTTGCATAATCTTGTTTCACAATCTTACATCATGTCACATATGCCGATTTGTTTATGTTACAGGTGATGTAACTGACAGTGTGAGAAAGTATCGAATCAACTTGTCAAATACTCGTTCTTAACAAAACTGCCTACTACTGAACGATTGCCAACCACTTTTTTTATACTCGTGACTGCTAAACTAACTCGCCAGATTAAAATAGGCACACTTTGAATTGTGCAGTTGAGGGCTTGTTTGATAAGTGCTTAGTTATGCTGCAAAGCTTTTTCCACGAATGCAGCAGTTTCACAGTTCGCCTATAGTGAACTGGCTTTGAAATAAAGCTGTTAACGTAAAATGTGTCCAGCCTCCAGGAAGTACCTAATAACTGTAGATTACAACCTGGAATGAGTGCTAAAAATACATGAAAGATAATAATGTCTAGAAAGTGTATGTATCGCTCTTAATAGACTCTGTACACCGTTCTTATATACAAGTGAGTGCGTAGTCGACGCTGTAGTTTTCACCGTTAAGTTGTTTATTCGGGAATTTTCATGCAATACAGTAAAATAGACAGATGAGTCCAAATATAACAATTCTACTCTGTTCACCTGACTTCGTAGCTCGGGTAGTAGAGCTGTTGCCCTTCCTCCAGACATTTTGTTCCTATACCTGGTTTGAGTCCAGTCGCGGTCCAGAGTTTTCAAGGTTACGTTCTGCTCAGCAATACTGAAGAACTCTTTGTCACCACGTTTGCCAGATCATAAGTAAAATAATTAATCTGTGATAAAACGGCTTGACAACTACTAACTTGTAACATAATTCACTGATCACGACTGTCAAGGCTTGTAGCTCTTGAGAGTAGACGACATTCTGGTATGTATACCGAACGAATTAAAGGCAGAGTCGGAAAACTTAAGGAGTTTCTAGTAGGTGTAAAGATGAACGTTTGTACGGCTAACGCTTCGATGAGGTAAGTACACAATTGGGCGATCTGAACGGGAAAATTTGCAACAAAGGCGAACACATCATAACCTCTCGTGAGTTAACTCAACGAAAGCTTGTTGTCAGTGTATTCTCAAAAATAAGTTAAACGATGCTAATGATGAAAGACAGACCGGTAATATAGTTCTGTAATCTTGGTATTTAGATGTACAATCAATATCTCAGAAGATGGTATAACCTGAAAGTTTCACAAAGAGTGTGATGGAAAATGCAAAGATGATTATTTCATCACACACCCTATAAACTCGTTGACATTTTTCTCCAACAGCACCATTCCATTTTTTCAAGGCAAGAGCGTTCAGTTCTAATAACTTCTAACAAGCGTCATATTTGCGTCCATTAGCTTCTTTAGAAGTAAACCACCAGCGAGGAAAATGTGTCGTATGTGAACATGACACTCAAGCATCGCCCCTATTTACGGCATGGCATCCCAGTCCTTACAGAGTTCAGCGATAATTTTAAAAATAGTAACCAGAATGCGGCGCTTAGAAAACTTACTTCGTCTCGATTATTTCACATTGCACCTAAGGTGGGAAGGCCTGCTGCTTAGGATGAAGCTGTCTTTTATTTCCTCGATGAAATTGTATCATGTCATCTGATTGCGGTTTACAGGTGTTTAACTGCTAACTTACCACATGTGTCAGACCGCTCAATCTAAAACACAGTAGGTGTTCAAAATACTCTTAGGTTCGAATCATGTGTATGAGGGTTGCTCATCTGTAACACCATTAAAACAGTGTTCCTATGAACGTGTTGCATGTTCACTATATAAGAAGGAAAGTTACCCCGAAACGGGTTAAAACGTTTGTACGATTTCCCGCAAATCAGTGTGTCTGATATTTGTGACTAAAGTGAGACCCGTTGAATCCTTCGTGTAGATGACTGCAATATGAAGGTATATCGGCTAATTGTAATATGGTATTACACGTCAGGTTAAATAATTAATCTTCTCGCGAAAGCTCCAGAATGGAGATCTGTGTACCTACTGTGTGCAAAATTTTTACATTTACAGCTCAAAACTACTTTGGGTTTAGCAATTTAAAAGATCAAGCTCTTTGCACCCTCATACACAATTGATAACCAAGAAATACTTCTCACAGGTCCACTGTGAACAAAGTCATCTTCACGCCTTCAGTAAACGCCATGCAAGGTAAGTTAGACGTGAAGAAACATGTATTGTCAGCCTGCTGCACAAAAGAGGCAGACTGCTTCAAAAGGAAACCAAGCGTCTCAAAACAGTAATTCGGAAGAGTGGTAAAGCTACGGAAATCAATACGCTGATTAAGACCAGGAAACTACCGCTGTCATTACTAAAATGGAACATTCCTATAGTTTCTATCGCCCACGTAATTCGTAGATTTACCTGCGAGCAAATATATATAGAATGAGCTGATAGAGGGCTTCAAATGTAGTTTAAATGAGGGTACCTCGAATTGGCTGGTGAACAGCATGTCTAAGGTAACCACGAAAATCGGTGACCATTCCCATAAAATCTCTACATCGATTACCAGACATAAGTTAGAGACCGGTTACGGCTTGAATTCAAATCCGACATTAACTCTGATTGAGCATAGCAGATATTATGGATTCCTCAAATTCATGACAGCCTTATTAATTGCCAAACCTTAGCCATATTTGTGTTCCCAAACGCGACTGACTGTGAAGTTGAGGCTACCGTGGTGTTGCTGTGCACGCAGGAACTACAAGTGCGTTCTTTGGTTCGCAGTTAGACTGAACCTCACACGAGTCAAGTCATATATTTTCACGACCGATGAGAGTATGCTAAATGAATGTACGTTGGAAAAGATTTTTCGTTATCCATGTTCTAATTTTCCAAATTTTGACGTGACACACTAATGCAATAAAAACGTAATTATTTCAAAGAAGTTTTCACTTAGTTCGGCAAATTCTGACTGCTGTATTAATTTGCTGATCGACATTCTTCCACGTCGATCATGCAGGCTATTTCTGTGACCTTGGGCGTTACCACAAATGTGCTAACTTTGTACCGTGTCTGCGCGCGTTTCACAACTGCCAACCAGTTTTCAGGGCTAACCAACCTCACTTTAGTTCGTAGAACATAAGTCAGTTGACAGAAGAACGAGATGTCTGTAGGTAGGTTACCCAAACACTTGTTTAATCGTACCCTGCATGTTGAAGCCAGTAGGCTTTCCTCGACTGAATCAACTTAAGTTCACCAGTGACTGTGAGTTTTGCCTTACGATCGGCCGTTGTCAGAAGCCACCGCAAGTGACCGATAGTGACACGAACGACTCATCGGACAGAATTCACTTCCTGCATTCTAGATTCCTGAAGAAAGAAGTAAGCTGTTAATGCCCACTCGCAAATGAGGCTGTTGCTAGAGGCATCCACCTTTTTTGTACCAAACTCCTTGTTTACTGCACTTTTGAAAGGAAGAGAATTTCTGGCAGTGTTAGTTTTGCATTTTGACTCATAACTGGAGACTTTCGAATTTGTGATCACTCAATAAAGCAGACTGAGCACCTCCAAATTTTGAAAGGTCAAATACCAGATTCTTATTTCTGTACAGGTGAGAGAGAGAGATCGTAAAAAATAGATTAGTTTTCTGTCTTCGCCAAACGTTAAACAGTTGTGAGGAATAGAGACTGAATGGGGAAGAGGAACAGTGATGTGTATCATGTTAGCATACTGAAGCAGTACTTCTTCATTTTCCAAGTTTGTGAGCGACACTGGGAATTTACTGTTAACAAATCGTAACACATATCCTCTTCCTTTCCTAACGGACAGGGATGAAGTCGTCTAGAGAAAGAAGTAGCGGACACATAAACTGAGGTGGTGATTTGTGGAGGTGCATCAAGGTGATAATCAGAATGCATTTGTTCCAAATGGCTCTCGCTTTTGTGTCGATCATGAAAAGGTTTTAAAAGTACAACCAATAGAGATCTAAGTTTAGCTATAAAATGGCCCGCAAGGCAACATATATATCTGCGACTCTAGATTGAAAGGAATATCTCTCAGCTGCCGACTCCAGGTGGATGAATATCATCTACTGGTGATTTGGTTATGGACATAGGTTTAGAGGTTAAGGTTTAATCTCATTTCAGAAGACGGCATTTTGATGCAAACTGATCTCATTCTGTCAAATTTTCTAAATAAAGTTTTGCCTTAGTTATATAAATCTAATTACAGCGCACCTCTGAAAACTCTACTAACACCTGAGCTAAAAGTTTCATGTCAGATTTATATGAGGACGTATGATAAAATTGTGCAGTGTGGACTACCTCTCAGGACCAAACGGTCCAGTGAATGTTGTAATACACAATGTAACTTTTGCCTTCCCGCTTTTGCTGTACCATTTTTAGACAGATTCAAGCTGTCTATCACCCGCGGTTCTGGGTTTTTACGTATTCGCAGACATGCACACCCAATTTGTGCACCTGTTGACGATCAATGGAAGGATATTATATTCCGACTAAGAAGGCACGTTTAAGTCGTTTCTGGGTACATCCACTCTTGCAGACGCTATATAGTTTTGCATACTTTTGTATAATCGGCGTACAGTAGTTCCAATGATTTGATGATGTCTGTTTAACCAGGAGCAATTAGAATGATTGTCAAGATTTTGGAGTGACACAATCATCCTGTTTAAATCCTTTGTACTCAGCGCAGTCAATCAGGACGATGGCCAACGGTTTTCGGACGAGCCAGAAATACTTGCCTTCTTTATATTCCATCCTTATCTTAACATGGTGGGTTGATGCACTCGAGGCCGGAATAGAAATCTAAAGATTTTCCGGGATGTGGTTTGGGGTGTCTGTGGCGCGGTACACAACACTTGAACAGGTAGGAAGAGAACCAAACAAAATTTCACTACGGAGCTGAGTGGCAGTGAACCAAGAACAGGAAACATCTTGATACTTAATGAACGTGTTTGTGGTTGCCATGAAATTCGTGTAGACGGAGCGGATTGGTGGCTGTTTTAACATATAATGCAGTACAATCCCCAGTGGCTATCAAATTTGATATTGAAAAATCAGCTACCGATATTAGCTGACATAATGAACCTGGCCTAATCAATCGCCAAACATAGTCTAGCACCCGATCGTCTAGTCGACCCAGTCAAATCCTTGAAGATATTGTTGATTAATCGCAAAATTAAACCGCTGATTAGTAAAGCAATGCCAAGCAGGCTAGGTCTGTGCTCATGGAAAGCACGGAAAAAATCAGTATTCTTGTTATTGCATTGGTTGCATCACCGGCTCGTGGAGGATCACAACTGTTTTTCTGGTCTGTTCATCTGTCGTTACATTGCGCACTCCGCATGACATTTGCCGTTTTTGTGGAAACGAGTAATGAGAGTAAATTCAACTGTTAAGATATGGTGGTATCTTTGCTCCATTGTGTCAAAATCACCAATTCATTCCAGCAACTCTGCTTAGTCTTGATAGCGTAGTATTAAGAGTGGCTCAACCTTCTTCTCGTATCTTCGTGAAAAAGCCTGGAGATTAGTTGAAACACCGAGAACAATCTAGTGTAAGTAATAACTACGGGAATTTCACGTAAATTAACAGTGAATCTGCTTCACGGTTAGTGCGTTAGAATGGCGCTTCATGTTTACACTACTATATTTTTCCAGTAGTATAAAATAATTACGAGAAAGATACGTGAAGCGTACGATTTTTTTTTATTAAGGTCTGGGTGTAACTCATTATGAAGAACATTAGAAGAAGAAATACGATGAAAAGATGACTGTTTCATCATTAGCTTTATCTGACGGGTTCATCCTGGGACATACCGTTACTAAATTTAAATTCCCTTCATTCTCGTTATCATCGTCCCAACAACGGTTTCTGCATCACTGACATTATGCACCTAGTAATTTTCACCACCGCCGCCACAATTTTTATCATTAGCACCACTACTACCACCTGCAACGACAACTTTCTCAATGGAAAGCTTCCATTTTTGAGGCTTTCGGATTATAACAAACCTGGACTTCGGGGGCAAATTTAGGTAGCTAAGTAGCAATCAATTTGGACTCTCCTCCTCCTACTCAGAAGCGTTCATACGTACCACTTCTGGAAATTTTCCACTCAAGTTGTACACTTTTCTATTTCGGTTAAACCATTCAACTGCGCACTCCTAATATGAAGCAAGTCTCTAGACTTACTCACAGCTAACCGGGCCGGCGTCGGACATTTCTGAGTTTGCTGTCCGGGACATCTCTAAAGGAAGTTAACCAGTTTGAAGTTGCCATAGACACTCAGTGGGTTATCGTTACCTGTTCAGTAAACTAAGCTACAGCTCATCGACCTAACAGTCTGTCTTGTGAAATGTCGATGAAAGTGGTAGTGTTCACAAACTAGTGTGTAGTCAAATGAGCCGAGTGATTTATAGTGTGAGAAACTGTACAATGTGAATTGGGAGTAATTTTTGCATTCACTGTTTACATCACACTGAAGGGTGACTGTGATGGTCTGCAAAACCTAACTCACGCCTGCCAGTCAACGGAAGATGAAATACTGGTTGCTGGCCTTTTTTCATTCCAGGTCAAGTGCTAGTCAAACCAAAGATAAGAAATGGATCTTGAGGAAATTTTCGTTTGTCCAAACACTGGGGGCGTGAATGAGTGTGTAATAATCACCATAAGGCCGATGACAATGTTGACAATGAGAAGAGATTGCTTCTGATGTTGTGTTCCCCGGTTGCCACGTAGTTGCACCGGGCCTGATAATTAGCTAACCACTACCTACTCTCAGTTAACCAGGATTAAAGTCGGACGCCTAAGGACAATTAGCTGAAAGCTTGGAGCTCTCCACAGTCCGCTTTGTTATGCCCGGTTAAAGCGCATTCACACTGAGTGTTTGCACCCACTACGCCAGGAACTTCAAACTGTTAACAGAGTAAAGCGAACTATTTCGGGTATACAATGTTCACTTCCAAGCTAAGAGTACCAATGAGAAATTCCGCAAGTTGGTGTATTTCTGCATGAACCGGATCTACTACAAACAAGCGTAATTTTCCCATTACAACTAGTCACCGGGATTCAACGCGTCTCTATTTTACATATCGCATTAAAAATATTCCATATAATCCTCACCAACATATGGAAGAAAATTAACTATCTCCAATTTCTGTCAACCAAGTTGTGCCTGAATCTTCTTCCAGCATACACTCGGCTACAGGGCAACTTACATGAAGAGGGTCAGGATTATATACCTTCCAATTTGTCGTTGACGTACAATTCACTGAGCGCTATTCCACTAAAGAAACGGAGGATCGAATGCCAGTGGAAGAATTCTCGACTGAAAAGTGATTTCGATTCAGGAGATTTGAAGTTTGTTGCTGTTTATCTGAGAAACTTAAGCAAGTGGCATTCAAACAGGACGACAGTGCGAACCGCTGCTATATGATGTTGTACATAGGAACGTCGTGTGTGCTGTAATCAGCAAAACCAATGAATATCACTTTTTAAATAGTCACAAAACTTTCAAAACTACTTCTGATCTGCGACATGTCACAACATCATGCGTAGTAACCTTTAATTTCCTAGGGTGAACTATCTGTGACAATTGTGAGTGCATTTAACTTAAACGATCAGACGAAAATTTGGTGAAATTGTGTCTAGGAAACGAGAAATCTTGATCACATTAATTCGTGTGTATCTCAGACGACCACAGCTCCCAACATATGTTGCTTTACTATTCAGTATCTTTTCTAACTTCATCAACCCGAGTTCTTAGTTTGTTTAAAATGGCTTTCGATAAGCTGCTGGCCGATCGGATAAGACCTTCGGTCCTTAGCTGGACGGATTGTCGAGTCAAACCCTTATCTACACCATCTCTATCTGGTGAGGCCGAACAAGGACAAAAACGTCCATGAGATTTCAATTTGACGGTAATCGGTGAGGAGCATTGTGGTCATCATTCCGAGCACTTGCAGTCTAGCCAGTGCAACCCAGCGGTCCGAGATGAACCATGCCCATGTATACCAAATAGGCTGACGGAACGACCAAATTATCAATGGGATAAGTTTTCAGGTCAAACTGTGCACAACATACTGTCTTACTTTTTAATCGGAATACCGAAACGAATGATGAGTCAATTAAGAATATCTCTCTGTACGTATACGGCATAAAAAACTATGGTCAATAGATCAATCGGAATTCATCCTAGTTTTTATTACAGTGTGGGTGCGAGCATGCTCAAATGTCAAGTATCTATCATAAATAGTAGGTAACCTGAATTTAGTGTACCTAACCCAAGTATTGATAAGTAATCATATGAAAACGAACGCTCACGTATTTCTGTGGAACAAAATAGGGCTGCGATGGATTTAAGTCAGGTAGAGTGGTGTCATTCTCGTGGCATTCCCCATTTTCTTCACTTTGTTCCATTTCCGGCATACTGAAAGAGTTCCCGGGTTTTATATGACCTCCAAGGTCACTAGTGCATTTGTTGTCCGACTTGGAAGGATTTACTATTTTCACCTTGACCCAGATATAGACAAACACGGTGAAATGAAGAACAACTAAACGAATTTGTATGGTATAAGCGCACACAGTATCATGAATACACCTGTTTAGTAAAGGTATTGAGGTGTAGGGTAGAGGTGTAGAGCAAAGTAAGCTGATGTTCGTCGCTAAAGGTGGTGTTCCTGAAATCATAAAGCGACAGAAAGACTGCTATTTGGAGACTTAGTATGGAACAAACTATACTTACAGATAGTGGTAGTAGCCGGTCAGCATTGCACTACGACAGTCATTGACCCAATTCGACAGATTATAAATTAATCTACTGTGTAGCAGATAGTGTTGGAAAGATATGTAAGGCAAGAACTCTGGAAAATACGGGATATCTTATTGAATTTGACATCTGTAAAGGCCTTTAGGTAGAAGAAAACAGACCGAAAACATTCGATCAAAGATGTTGTCAGCAGAAGTTGATTCTACTTCCACGAGCTTGGTACTTAGATATGGTGCAGCTTTCCAAATGCAGTAGCTAATATAAACTATGCAACATGAATTTTAGTTCCGGTCACCAGTCAACCTGTTTTAAAGCTACGGCCCAGAGACAGTGTATCATGACATACTTATTTATTTCGTATCTGTTTTATCATTTGTTGAAATTAAATCAACTAAAGCCGGTCAGCTACTAACAAGAAGTTTCACTGACATCATTCGAAGTGTTCGGGTAGAATGCGAAGATGGATACCGCCAGTGCCGTCACCTCCAGTTAGATTGACATGAGCCATCATCTCGCTCTGGGTTACGCTTTCGACAGCAGAGGCAACAACACTCAGAGTTTTCGATCCGACCCGAAACAATTCTCACAGATCTCACAGTTCCGCATTCATGTGACTTGAACCCCATTCATGTGTCAACTACACGAACGTAATAAGCGCCTTATTCCTCGCTGTTCACCTGTCCTATCGACCTACAGTAAAAACGTACACAATGACATACAGCTGACTGATTCGGGGTAACACCCATGAAACTTCCAAGAGTTGTAGCAGTCCATAATGACATGTTCCAGTATTAAAAGTAGAGATAATGGGTCTATTTTGACTGCGTGTTGTTGACAAAAGCAAGCGGAACAAGTTTTATGAACCGGAATGTTTCACGGATGATTTTCTGGACTAATGACCTTATCGAACTTATGTCATATCCTAATTCACAATGCGATTACACCACTTACATTCAAAGAGTACGGTTTGCCTCATCAGAAAACACATGACTAGAGCGTTTACCATGTAAATTTGAAGAATTGCTACACCTCCCGAATCAGAATGGAGGTTCAGTTTAGCAAGCTGAGTGACCTCGGGTTTATCATACCCAATTCCTCACAGGTAACTGCTCAGTCTCAATCAAATGTATGTTTCAAGATTGTCTGGTCATCCCTAGATTAGCACTGTTAACAATACCGAGCTCTGGTGGTCCTCGCCGGGACAAAATAGCCGAACCTGTTGAGTTTGAAGAGTACTATTTCAGACAGTAATGCCATCGCTGTAGATGATCCATACAACTGTGCTCTCACAAAGGCGAAAGTCGAGTTTAGGGTTCACGTCCTATGGGAGTCTGTAGAAACGTGTGCGTCAATGTTCATCACTACGAAGGACACTCAAGATCAGATTATGGCCGTTGGTTTGGACTAGCTTTCAACTTACAGTGAATGAAACAGACTTCTCATGATGGACCAGACAACAGCCTTTCACGCCATTTTTAACTCAGCTTGACTGAAGCTGACAGAAATTGATATCGTAAGTTAAGTGTGGCATGAATTTTAAAATTGCGCATCAAAGAACACTACAAATAATCAACATAATCGGGAGATTTGCAGATATACGAGTGTAACTGCTGCCATCACTATGTCATTAAGGTCTCGTCACACGCTACGAAGTAGGCCAACCTAACATCGTTGAATTAAGGTTACTTTATGGACGGCTGCCTAAGCGACAGGTACACAAGCGATTATGACCACAGTACACATTAGAGATGCCTACAGAAGTGAAACAAACTGCACTGTAAATAGTGCAACAGTTAACCTACTGACAACTTTATCTTGTATTCACAGTGAACCGTCAGAAGGTTTTTAGTAAAAGATGAAAACGTACTTCGGAATCGTAGCTTTCAACTGAGTTAATGTGGAAAGATTTCTGTTGTCCTCAGATTGCGAAAATCTCTTCTTCATGAATCCATTTCCCATTACGACCATACCCAAGATCCGGATGGCTCCGCTGTTTAAATCGGTCACACGGCAAGCCCAGCACATCTAATTCAGTGTGTCCATGTTAGTCACTACAGGACCGAGAAGCGGATCGTGGTAATCAAGCATTTCTGTCTGAAGGAAAAATGTTCAGTTTGACGCTTTACTTAACTACATCACGGTACCCCCTTGGTTGATGTAGCCAATTGCTAGAAACAGGTTAGGTTATTAAGTGTGGATCGTTTGTCATCGTGATGTATAGTTCCATTTAACAAATGGCAAGATCACCGCTGCTTACCAGGAGTGGTACCATGGATGAATGCACAGCCCCTCTGAATGTGCGTGACTGACTAAACAAGGCTACTCCACGAAGCTTTTCGAAAACACGCGTAAAATAGTCGGTTCCGTAATTTAAACCAGACATGGACCTACCCATTTGTGTTAACAATATAGCATCAAAACTTTGCCCGTTTCAGACGAAGTCACAAGGATTGCATCATCGGCTTCGTTAGTATGAATGAATCATTGCTCCGTCAGTACACGTACGCAACAATCCAAGTTTGAGTGAGACCAAAGCACCTTACTTACAATGCGCCTGTCTGATCCGTGCACTGCAAACTACCCTGACCGTTAGATTTTACACATGAGCATAGACATACATGAAAGGGCTGTGTGTCGAACGATGAGTTGAAACGCAAGCTAATGATTGACAAATTGATAACTACACGCATCAAATCGCTAATTTCTTCTGTTTATGATTTCATTAGTTTCCATAGTAAGCAGATGCATGAAGTAAACCAGACAACAACTGCACAGTATTTAATTCGTGACTGGTTAATTTTCGAGCAACTCTAGGGCTAAAAAACGCAATTTGGGATCATCAGGTGGTCATACTTCATCGAGCCACTGGTTTATCTGTATTGAGATATAATCCTTCGGAGAAGGGTCACCTGTATACACTGTGATTCACTGTCATAGTGGTCGCGACTGTTTCCAGCAAACTAACAGCATAACTAAACTTCTCAGCCACACATTGAAAAACGACTATCATACACTCAAACAACAGAATATTGTAGCTACAGGCACACTTCCACTATTAACTCTCTGTGTTTGGTGGATCATAAGTCCTATCACCAAAAATCAGCTGCACTCGACTCAGTCCGTTTTGTCTTCACACCAAATAACCTACAAAACTGCAGACATCATGTAACCAAATTCCGTTGACGTTGGATGGCCGACTCTCAGGTGGCAGTCTCTGTATTGCACTGTTCCGACTAAAGAGGAACTCACAAGGACACGACAGAACATCTGTCCGCACTGAAAGCTGTCGACAAACCCGCACACAAATCACTTTCAAAATGCAGCAAGAAATCTGACAAACGAGACCCGTTTAAATTCCCCGAATTCACCCTTAATTTTGTCAGTTCGTAGAGGACAATTAGCCTCCTTCGAAAACTCTAACTGACTAATCAAAAAACAAAAACCGTGCCGTGTTATCCGGACTAACAGTTCGCATACTCTGAACACAATTGCGCCACATCACTTATCTCCAATGCGCAATTCACGGTTTGGAACAAAATTTCCTTAAATTGGAAAAGTCGGTATTACTAAACAGACTTGTTTTGTTTGTGCTCATCTCGGTGAATTCAACAGTCCAACAGTCAGAGATGGTCCAGTCTTTCTCATGCACAACCCTCAAAGCTACACGAAAACCCCTTTCGGAAGTTAAATGGTATTACACCTTTGTGGTTCACTTTGCACTGTGGCACAACTGGTTTTGTTGATTGCTGTACCGCGAGAAGTTGAAATGTAAAAATGTGAAAGATCTTTGTATCTGTACCAAAATATATCTTTTACAAACGCTCAGCGTATATTTCACATCAGTTACAGGAAGGTCGTTACTAATAGGTTCACGGTCTTGTTTCTCATAAAGAGTGCCTATCGACCCTGCTAGTGGTTACATAAAACCAGAAGACCACCATGCACTGACGTTATCGGGAGATATGAAGAACCTGACTGGGCTACCCTATAAATTCGGCAGATGGCGCGTGCCAAGTTAGTGGTTTGTGTTCACTAGTGGTTCCTGTTCAACCACTAAAATTTTACAGACAAACCAGAATCTGTACCCACAATATTTCATTAATCCTCTATGCGTTATTTTTCTACATATGGCTTATAATCAAATAATTCCTCCGATTTATTTCTCGCCGCTGTTGCCAAAACGAGACTTAAGCCACAGTAGTTTCTCTTGGGGTGCGTGGTCTTTTTGATCATAATTAGGATATCGGTGGCAGAATAAGGCTAGAACCATTACATAGGTTACACTTGCTTATCTTGGCTTTGCATGGTCTTAACCACAGACATTTCTATCTCCCTAGAGATATTAAGCTTGAACCGCTTTTCAGCACTAGAGCCTCCGCAACAGCTTAGAGACAGACATTTTCTGTTTGTATGAGACAGTCGGAAGCATAGTAGTTTATCAGCGATTACGAAGACTGCTGAGAATTTTGATAACCGTTTTTTATTCTAACTGATATACTCTGAGACAGTTCACTGTAAACTCTGAGTTGGACGTCGGATAAGGAGTAGGTGACTCCAGTAGTTGGGACGGGTTCACGCTACCAGTCTCCCTACTGACACAATGATGTCACTTTACCTCAACCCCATCTATCTCATGATTTTGTTGATATTTAGAATTATCGTACGCACCAATAGAGCTAATATTGACACGTTTTTCAAGCTTTACCTTGACTTCAGTGAGAAAAAAAGCTGACACACTGTCGTGTGTATATGATGTGGTGTAACTGAGTCAAACGTATTTGATGTAAATAGACCACATGTACGGAACTAGCATCCAGTTGATTAGTTCAACATAAAAGGTACAAGATTGATGAAGCTGATGAGCATCGAAGCGGATAAAGTGGCTGACAACAATATCTTCCTCAAACTCCCCACTGCCGAGTAACAGTGACAGATTATTCCAGCCCTTTACTATAATACCTGCAGAGGTGGTCAGTCAGTAATATTGTACGGGCGAAAGAGTTCAGAGCTCAGAAATAGTTTATTCAACACCTGTGAAATGAACTGAAATTTTAACCGCTGAACGTAAAATATTAGGCGTCTAGTTATAATGAATGCAAAAGGCATACTTTCAGACCACTGTAAATCGGGAGTAGGCGAGACATATACATGCACTGCCTGACCAAAACAAGATCACCGAGTTACATTGTTATAATCCATTTAAAAAATGGCAATAAATCCTGTTACTGAACGATATCTAAACAACGAGTACAGTGTATGGTAGTAGTTGAGACCAGTCTCAGGCAGAGTTTATGGCGAATACATAACAACGCATTTTGTCAAACATGAGTTTATACTTGGCGAGTTGTTGTGCTTCGTAAAACGTGTTTTGTCATCAATGGACTCCACAAACAAGGCCTATCAGAATTGTAAAATGGAAACAGCAGATGGATAAAAGTCAGCTTCGTGCAATACCCGAATGTTGTTGGGTAGCATCGTAAGGGTGCAGTAGTTGAAGCAAATAAAACGATGGAATCTCACAGAGTGATCAGGGAGCCACGCAAAAAATTTAAGACAACAAATTTGTATGTCAACAAATGCGTCAACAACTCGATGCTTTCCAATTTACAAGCTACATTACTGTGATTAAAATGTGCATTCAAACATACTGGTCATTTTCGTTTGTTGCTCTCACAATCTGATTATCCGTTTCTTGATAAGTGTGTCATGTGAATGTCTTTGGATCACCAGATTGAAGACAATGTCTAACCTGATTTTTCCCTTTTAATTTCCACACCAAGATGATATGAACATTGTGAATGCCTAGCCTTATGCAGTCTAGTTTTTCTAAAGCTTTCCAGTGATGCAACCTTCATCTATAAATCTTTTTAAAACCTGATGGTAACTAAAGTGATTAGACAATTAACCAAAACATCTGGTGAAACAAGTACCCCTGTACATAAGCAGTAAGCAGGAATTGATCTCAAATCTGAATGTCAATCGTTCATAGTACTAAACAGTTTCAACTTCTGATCATTTTACTAAATAGTCTTTCAAATATCAGCTGAATGTTTTCGACAACCAGCGATAATAAATGAAACTCTATATTTATATATATATATATAAGACTATTGATATTTCGATATTTAGCCCAAGAGTGGACTGACAGTAACAAACACACCACTTCTTCTTTAGTCATTTGTCAAAGTAATACGTGGGCTGGTTTCAAAATGTAATTTCCAAAACACTGGAACTCATAGAAGATCGATAGGCAACACAACATATTTTCAACGGTACACTACTGCCGTAGACATTGAAAAAGTGCGCAATATTGCGTAAAATAGCACTCTAATTTCTCATTGAGAAAACAAAACTGGAGTACATCGTGAACCACATGTACTTTTACTCACATAAATGAACTTCTCTCCATTTAGTAGGAGCATCCTAACGTGAGTCCGTGATAACGCTGTCACCAGTCAAACGTGTTTAAATTTTCTTTAACGCGATACAAAATGCGTCTAAATTCAACTTTTTGAAGACAGAGTTTGCATCAGGAACAACCAAAAACATGTGTATACACTTGAAACACACTAGAGAAGACCAATATAACCATTAACTCTATTAATGAATCAACTAAGATGAATACGCCACACTCAATAACTAACCCACTATCAACTCCCAGGAAGGTCGAAAAATCCAAGATCATTTACCGGTGCTTTGCAGTTCTGGCCACACTTCACACACAAACCAGGAGTTATCCCATGAACCGGTTTTATAACGCCAAACACAGAACATCTAACAGAGTCAGAACGAAACACCCGCTGGAATACACAGTCGGTGCATCCATGGCGACCTATCACGTTGTTCAGCCGATCGTATGTGACCTCATTGAGCTTCTGCCAAGGTAAAAACCGTAGTTTTTCGCAAAAAATCCTTGCACGTCTAGAAACTAACAGATGCCTGTATTGGAAGCATGTTACACACTGGTTGCGTACAACTGCATTTTTTTTACATAGCTTACGTTTCCGTGTCTTTATATTCACATTGCCCTTATTTTTATGTTGATGGAATCAATCCAGCGTATATTCACCGACTGCATTTTGCTTAGCTCGTTGGTTGACCAATCCATGTTTACATCATATCTGAACTGCTTTCTTATATGCCCCTATTCTACTTAATGCTGTATTTTGCTTATTCGCAGACAAACTTTTAACCAGTTAAATATATGTCATGCATTTCTGTATACTGCGCATGATTTTTGCTGATTAAGCATAACGTGATATTTTGTCTGTTGGCGATAGCTCCGTTCTGTTATCCTTTTACGTACGTGTAAATGTCATATAATTCTAAATGATACTCCTGCTTCAGTGTTGTCATTATTCAACTTCACACCGTTATGACATTGTCCCAAGACCACTCATCGTTGCTGTTAGTCTCTGTCAACATGAATGATGTGAGTCACATGGGTGATACGAAACATGGCATGGAACGTTATTTACCATATGAGATCTCTAGCTGAAATACATTTCGCAACATGAGTAATCTCTTCCTGTTTAAGCGTCCAAATCGTCTCAGTTGTTTCTGGCATTTTTAACAACTACCTCCAAAGTGTTCTAACATTTGTGTTTGTGCGGAAAGAATAAAACACGCAGCAGATGGTCATTAGTGATGAGTCTAGAGTGTCAACGACTTTTTTCAATGAGACTAAAAGGCTTACTCCATCATGTCCAGATAGGCTAAAAGCAGAATTGTCCGATATGCCCTGAAAAAGTCGACAGAAACACAGTACCACCTACCAAGGTCATTGAATCAGTAGTTCTGTTAGCAGCAGTAAAACGTAAGTCTAACATCACACAGTTGACTTCAGCGATTGCACTCTTATAGATCTTCTAGCCATTCCTTTTCGGGAACACTGGACGGACGGTTCGCTATTGTCAGAACACATCATTGGTGTGCTGCTGTGCTAATACCGAGCTTAGAACTCCGATCATTGTTTCATACTGTACAATACTAATGTTGTCTAAATAGAACAAAACCCGAGTCTAAGGCATTTTCCAAAACTGACTGACTGCAAAGCGCACGCTACTATGGACTTTTTGCCCACTTCAGCGTGATGTTCATCTTAGGTAAGCAGAAGTTCTTTACTATTTGTGGATTCTGAAACATTCAGAACAACCTTTCTTAAGACAGACAAACAGAGGTCAACGCGACAGATCTGTATTTTATATTGGAAAACTTGTCTTGCGTACAAGAAACTGACCGCAACGGATAAGTAATGAGTTGAACAATACAAAACTAGTCTACAAAATTGGATGAACCCACTCATACCGCACACAAAATTGCACATCAAAGCTTCATATTAGCTAAGTTTGTTTATGACTATCCTGGTAACAGCAAATTACAGATTAACACATGTTGTTTGATAAATACTCAGTATAGCTTTCTAGTCACAAAGATAGCTGGTAGAACACAACTGACTGACTTTTCTATCTATGCAATTACATGTCTTATCGGAGGTCTACTTGTGCTACAAGCGTCTGGGTGTTTTTCCAAGTAAATTATGAACATCAGAAGTAAGTAATTTAACTCAAGTTACAGCGATCTGTTCAGTCTCTCATCTTGTTTGTATTTTTGCCCAAATTTGACTACACTCTAATGAAGAAACATATCATGAGAACAGATTACCACATGCCCACGCTACCCCTTCATACAGGTGGGTCGGTTAAGCACGTGGCCACGACTCAAGTCTAGAACGACTAAAATCTGAACAGTAATATTAGCTCGGAAAGTTCATTGGACTACTCAGGTAGCCAGCTGAATACTTTGTAAGTATCAGACTATGACCGCAAGACTTAAACATATTTACTGAACTCGACGACCTATTTTAAGCATGGAAGACCATCAACAGCAGATAAAACCGCAAACAAAAAGAAGAGATACGAAATATGGTCTGTTGGCCAGTCACTTGCGATCGATCACAGTCACTGTGTGGCATGTGACTGTCTTAAGATACAGGTGATCTGGTGAACAAAAGCTGCTAGGGGGCACCGTGAAACAAAACAACGGTCACCGATTATTTCGAATGTAGAACCTAAGTTAAATGCCTCAAAAACAGTTGGCCCAAGGACATGCAGTTATACGCAGAATCCACTCTTCAGTCAACCAGTTATCCCGACGGGGCTAATCATAGACACGCTCATCACATTACGCTCGCAAACAACATCGTGTAGGTTTTGTGACGGTAAAATTTCATATCATTTACCGCCGGGAATCATGGTACATCCAGAAATTTGTCATAACTTCAACATTTCTTTCACTAAATCCAGTGTTGCAAGTGCAAATTCGAAAAGCTAGCCATTATTTTCTACTTTGGTAGATTGTTTATCACCTCATCCCAACTCGCTTCTCATTTCACACTCCAACGTGTGTTAGCCTCACACTTACCAGAAGATCCAGCTTAGGTTTCACTACTCCACCGTAAATTGTCACCTTGAACCTGGTCTCAGTACTCGGCCGTATAATCACTAGCTGGTGTTCCTATGAGATACCAACGCCACACCAATTTTGCGAACAAACTCTTCCCTTGTGCCAAACTGAGTAGTTGTTTTAACCCTTTTCCGACACTGTGCTTACAGGTGTAAGACAGTCTGTCCATGTTACTTACACACATTGAATATGAACGTCTAATTGCCTCGATGGAACTAAATAAGTGGTCTGCAACATCGGCAGCTTATTTAAACCTAACGATGTGTACCATGAAGCCTGGAGCAGCGACGGAGATACAAAGCGATTGTAACATTGTTACTTGGAGTCAAGCCATCAACATACCTTTTTATTTTCGTTTTACTTGCCAAGTCCGGAGAAGTTAATCCAAAACCGTGAGATGTCGAAATCGGGCCAGTCAGAATCCCACTAAGAATCTGGCTAAAAGTGTTTTGTTAAAGCTTTGTAATTACTTTGGCCCACCGCACACCCCATGATGGATCGAACTTTTGCGGTTCCATTGAGATCATGAGCATGCTTCCATCTCTATTTATGATGTTGTTTGGCTCATTTGGACCCACCATCCGTTGTTTTCAAGTAATCCTGACAATGCTGTCCATATCACCTTTATGTATTTGGCCTGTTAAAGAATGACTAGATACAAGCCTGTTCACCACATCGTGTTTTTCGTTACGTGTTTGCCCATTCTCACAAAAACACGATATCACGTACTACTGTATCAAAACGGTCATCAGTTTATCATACTCAGACACGTTGTATTAGTTTCTGGTTTAAAATATCTGCCTATTTTCATACTAACAGCAATAAGAACTGTGTGCAAAGCTTTTGTTTCATAGGAAAAGATGGCTATAATCCCCCAACTTATACGGTCTTCATGCAACAATGTTTCAGTGGGTGCCACTTTTCTGTTCAAGTTGAAGATTAATTACGAAGCACGAATATAATCCTTCGGTTGGCTGCATGTCATTCCGTCTGCTAATGCATTGAAACTAGTTGAAAGGTTTCAGACAACTCATGAAAGACATAAAACTGCCTACTTTTCATTCTGCCAATATGTTTCAGTGAATGCCGTTTTGACAAACAATGAACAAGAGTTTTCGCACTCAGAGCATACGCTAATACCATTGATCAGCAATACCTTGTGAACATATGCTGATACGCATTAATCCCCAAGGCTCAACCGTGAGCTCCGTAACAACACCACTGGGAAACTGATGATGTTCACAAAATCATATATGCACATTGATTACGCGGTTTTCGTTTTAAAAGACTTTTTCGGACGAAGTGAACAGCTGTATGTAAGTCTCGCTGTTGTCCCAACTAAATATTTGCGTACACTTCCCGAGTCACTCGGATGTTAAACTGCTAGAGAAATGTTTGAAAAGCAAACTTGTAATCTTTTTTCTGGTGACGTCACACCAAGAGTGACTGGATGACCATAGTTCAAAGAATAGCCGCAACCACCTTTGAGTAAGGTTTCGGGTCATCTCCTGTGGTCAAAACCATTCATCACTGTGAAACTTCAGTAACAGCAAAACTCCAGTCTTTTGGCAGATTTTGAAAGAGGCCGTTTTGAATGCATTATTGACAAGTTTGCGGTAACTAGAAGAATTGACTATTCCTAGGCATAACATGACTATTCAAGCCGACTCGAATTTCTAAATACGCACAGCAGTTAAATCTTCGTTGAAACATGTCTCTTTGGATTTCACCAAACTGTCGGAAAAACGAACTTTACTCAGAGATTTGTAAGAACAAATAAAACTCAAAGATTAGCAATGAAGTACTTACTATCACGTGACCCTTGACATCCGGATTCTTTTTACGTCTTACACAAAAAGATTTGTCATGCACGTCTTCAATATTCTTTTCTCGGCCTTTACTGCTAAACACACCGCAACCTAACCGTTGTGATCGTGACCCCTCTGTCCGCTTACATCCATTCGATTTAGACCGAAAATAGTTGAGGAATCGCTGCCACCGACTTGTCTTCTTTGGCTTTGTTTCCATTATGCAGCCACTGCTTTGCAAAATATGTTGGTCTTCAGAACCAACAAGTCGTGTTATATCGGTTCATTTAGAGCACATGTGTCAGGTTAACCTGTTTCTAAGCCAAGTAGACCAATCACGTGCATGAACGTTAGCAAACATTATTCCGAGTTTAACTAAAATAAGTAGTAGCTCTCTGGTAATGTCATATCTTTAGAAATGTCACAAAGCTCTACTTACCCTAAACTGACCCAAACGCATGGTTTATTTGCTCAGTGTTCTGGCTTATTCACGTTCGTCATCGATTTTCTGAGAGCCGTACGAAGTGGTCCGTGTTGGCTGGAACACGTGAGAGTTAGGAGGAGATCGATGAGTGCCGGTTACACCCAGTGGCTACTGAAACTCAAGGTATGTAAAAAGGACAGAGTTTTTATTACTGTTAGCCATTCGGTAGTCCACTAGTGGTTGAATTACTTTCCATTCGTGTGGGTTGAAAACCAGACCTCGTCCCAATCCTTAGTGCTTAATCTAGTGAAGTAGTTCCCCCAAATATAAAAACTGTATTCTCTCATATCTGGTGAAGGTAATTGTGTCCATACTAAAAAACGATGTTCCGGATGGAACGAATTACTGGTTTTATATTCAGAAGCGGACAGTGGTTTTAATGTTTCATACTGCCACGTCCTGTCCTGACTGACTCATCAGTTCGCATTGCCGTAATTTTTAGTATTTTTAATGGGATGCCTTGTAAACCGTTTCTAGTGCTTACCAGAGAGTGCCAAATTCAAGTCAGATAACCGTTTTTAATATGTGGAGACTGGAGCTGTTTTGTACGTTGTTATTGGAGGTAAATCTGATCAGCATATTGGCGAGGGAGGATAGTTAATTTCACACAGCACTCTTATTTATGGTGAGATGAAAACTGGTGACATTGATCCAATGACATGTCTCTCATGTCTTTTGGGATTTGGAATTGATTCAGTAAATTTCTCAAATCGCAACTAGCAATTCAGATTTCTCATTTATTCAAATCGTGCTCTACCTATTTGTGGAATCACAACTGTCGTGAATGATGGAATACCGAATTTCCATAAAAAAAATTGGTATACTGGACTCAGAATTCTGCCTTTTTTCATGATGTCACAATGTTACCAAGATTTGTCAATTCAAAACAGCCTACTTTCATTCGTTTTCAAACAACACAGAGCCTCGTGGTCTGCTCTAGCATTGCTTTTCAATGGATTCGGGTTAAAATGAAACAGTGTTTGGAGTTTTCACCTAACGTTCCTGTCTTTTAGTAATTCTTGCGATGCGGGTAGGAATCGACATAACTGTATTCATTAGCGTGAATCATAAATAGCACTCGATTTCTATCAGTAGGTGAATTTCTAGACATCCAATTCCAAAATTCCTCCTATATAATTCTTCTCCTACTGTTTCAAGCTCAGTGATCTAATATATTCTCCTGTCGACACGTTTAACACTCACAACAACCAATGCAGTAGTGATTAGACTGAACTCAGCTTGATCATGAACTATAGTCACTTGAGGGATAAGACCAGCAAATACTAACAGCAAGTCACTTGTATGGACTGTGCTAGCAATACTTGTGATATGTCCAGATCCAGAAACCTCACTACGCTCTCATGTGAGCAGTGCGTATTGACAGTCGTGGCAATGAGAGTGAACAAAGAAGCTGTTCAGTTTCAGTGTTTCATCCCTCATTTATGTCAGTCAGTAATTTTCTTGTTTCTAACTGAAATTTTTGGTCTTGTGCATTGAGTGTACGACCAAGTAATTAATTGACCATCGTACTTTCTCATTTTGCCAGAGTTGATCACTGTACATGGTACTTTGATTTGATTATATTATTGTCTAAATCACATTTACAACAGCCATCCCTTCCCAAAAACTCCGATCGGGCATTCTGAAGTATCGGATTTCCTCAATCTATTTTATCAGCTTTGTGCGGAGATAATACCGGATCTGAGCAGTTCAATGTATATCACCAGATCCACACCACAGGTGAATAGACCAGTCAATACCAACCATTTGATTAGTATAGGCCTGCAAAATGTCGAACGACATTGTTCGAACAAGACGTAGGTCGGGTTGTGCGATGTCACACTCCCGTAGAGTGTTAAAAGCAATGTCTATTCCGCTGTCCACTACACATAACGCATACCGAGCGATGCAATTCGAATCACTAGCAATAACTTGGAAACATTGATCCGAAGGATACTGTCGGTTACCCATCAAATTGTACGACATGATTCCAGTGTTAGTGTTGGATTCGAACCTGAGTACTACTATGCAGCTGCTTCATCATTTTTTAAGAAGAATAGCAAAACAATCAGCAGTCCATTACGCTGAAATTTTCATCGCTGTGTACGGCATTTTAATGATCGCATTTACCGCTGTATCCCTGAATTAACCTCCAACAGTGTTCATTCATACCGTTTCTCTTGAGACGGATTTCCGGATAGAGGAATTAAACCTAAGTTTCTCCAACTGGAGCTACTTGTAATGATCCGGAATCAAACAGCGGTCCACTTACTCAAAACTGGATGTGATTGTGCAGAATTGGAGCTACTTGGTTTGCCATGTGATGTCGTTGAAATGATGCTTATATGTGATGTGCTCAAAGAAGGTAATGCACCGAAGGACAAAAAGAGTATAGGTCAATCGTTGATGAAGAAATCCTTATTAGGTTGAGTCGTTTGGGGACTCACTGGAAACCACCCAGCGTCAACCGCATGTACTAACTGCCAAGCAACTGATATCATTTAAGGTAGTTCGAGGATTACAGGTTTAGGAATAGGGAATAAGGATAATTAACCCGTTGATGTTTTCCAAGCTATATAGATGGTTGAAGCTCTCACAAAGCGCATGAATAGTCATTGCGTGAGTGATTTTCCTTGAGGTCTTAGTAAGGAATTTTTGTAAGATAGTGGTGTCTTGATAGGAAAGCGTTTGTCATCTCTAAAAGGGAAACTGGCAAATGACCCGCATTGTCTGATCGTGCAATACTGTGGCGTTCCACGAATGACCTTTTAGTGGAATTTAACTAGGACACCTTAGAAGACCAGTAAATCTGAATCTTGAGGCTGATCATTATCACTGAGTTCCTGAAAACTTTATTCGTTCAGGCCTGACAACTTTATCCAATTTTACTGCGCCATCTGTCCACTATTTCTTCTAAAACATCGTCGAATTAGTCATTCGCACAAGTCTTTTTTTAAGCAAAGAATTTCCGTTGTTTGGCGATATGTTTCAATTCATCAGATCACCCACTTTCACTGAATGCTTTTGTCTGTTCGTACACACCACTGTGACTTTTTGTGTACTGTTAATACAGGTTTCACTTTTATTGCATGAGTAGCATCCAAGTCAACCGCTGGAACCAAACCGGTTTATTATCGGTCTTTCATGCACTGGGTATCTCGCTGTTTGCTAAATTGCTTCAAACTCTCTTCTCTCTGGTGGAACAGATAAGTCGTTTCCAAGGCGCCCAGTGTTATACACAGTAGTCCTGCGTTAGGTCCGACAGTTTAGTAATCACTGAACAACATGCAGTGTTCTGCCTACCGGTTCCGTATAAGCGAGTTTTCCATGACAAACCATTTGTAATGTTCATTACATTTACCATGTTTACTCCTGAGTCACTCGTTGCCCTACTAAATCACAGTTTTCACGTCTACCCTAAATTCTAGGTGCGCGGACGAGTTGATTTACCAGCTTAATTTGACCTATCTGGTGTCAACTACCCCTTCCGATGAAATCAATTGGTCGCGCGCAGCTACCTCTGAGATGTATTCCATCAATTTCTCCATACTAGTTGATTACCAAGTCGTACGAAATCTAAAGTACACAGTCATTTTTATACCTGTTTAGACCACATTCCTCCAAAGTTTTGCGTGCACAGAAAAACTACGTGCTACATCAAGACTGAGAGCTAATGGAGATGCGCTTATCAGAGTTCAATGGGGTAGTCATCGCTGGACAAGAATGTGTGTAGAACCGGGTGAGTGTGACATCGAACTTACCCTGGTGGTCATTATTTGAACGTAGTGTGTAATGTTCTCCTTGAAAATGACTGACCCAATGTCACTTGGTTTAAACTCCTGCCAGCTTTCACAAATAGTTAATGATCGGAAAATTTCAAATGACTATTTTCTTGCAGTCCAAATTCTCTGTTGACCACACAGTACTGGCCAACTTTGTGCAAAGTAAAAAGTTAGCTTATCTTTGGAATGAGTGACAGTTTATTAGTGATTAACCTGAATGCCTGTCGTTCAAAAGTCCGTTTCCAACTACTTTGGCGATTAATACACAAATTCGAGACAATATATCCAAATTACCCGTATCTAGTCAGTTTCTCTGTTTGATATGCAGCGGGCGCTGGAAATTGCAGTAGAAGGTTATCACTAAAAGCAACGTGTACCACTGATTTTGGACGTCACAGCAAACTTGCTAATTTCGGAGGGGGTTCTCTCCACCCATTGATAAATTTGTAAACAGTAAATTACTGTCTAAGGAAGGCCTTAGACAGAAATGTTATGATTTATTGATTGCTATCAACAGATAACACAAAAACTGTCCGACGAATCCTCCGTAAATCAAAATGTCTAGGAGATGTATTCCACTGAGATGTCACCGAAATCCAAATATGTACGGATTAAAAAGTCAAAGTCGGAAGCCAAAAGTGGCATGAAGTGAGCCAGTAACCGGCTGTCACCCACAGCTGCGTTGAAAACAAGTTAGTCAACAGCCATACGACCAAATCTTTAGGCAATTACACTTTCTTAACATCCACTCTATTGTGTACTCAGTGAATCATAAAGACATTGACGGAATGCTCACCGTGTAGCATATGTACGCGCTTAATATCACTCAGTGTGAGACTTCCATTGCTTGACCAGCACTCGGTCGAGTCGAAACCAATCTTTAATGAGCTTGAATCACTGGCACCCTAGATCTATGAATCGCTGGCGTGAAAACAACTTTGTTGAAAGTACTGTCAAGAGGGATGTTGACGCAATGTAGGACTGACAGAGCATTCATGAAAAACTGCCGCGGAAATCAAGAGGGAGGGTGGAGATTTCTATCTGGTTTCTTCGTGAAAAAGATTGTTGCGCAAATAATATCAGGAAGCCTTTTGAAGTAAATAAGAAATGCTAGAAGAATGAACATTGTCTGCTGAAGAAGTCCCACAGAACTCAGAGAGAGATAGAGAGAGAGACAAAGTCTGATCCGGTCTCAGCTCCAGAAGCTCTATCAGAGAGTAAAAAGTTTTTCTGAAGAAGGATCGTTCTTTTTCGGTCACAAGTCTCTTGACTGTATTTGACAGGACCATTCGGAGAATGACCAACGGCTTTGGAGAAAGCGAAGGAAACAGCATCTTAGACGAGACCGTTCTGTTTTACCTCCGTAAAGTAGTCCATAAATCTAAGCTATCTGGTTACGCTAGGAAGGCGATTATGCTGTGTAAAAGAAACAACACTTCTCGGATATGTTCATTGATGACACCTTTTACTAAGCCCCCTATCTTCATTCACGGGGTATCAGTGAAAGCGACTGGCCACTGGTTAACGGGGGATGCCAATCACCCATGTGAACTATAGACGTGACCATAGCTTTATCACGTTCACCAGTTTATAGTGCGCGTTTAAAATGGTTTCACCAGACTAGCGCCAGGATTTTGTAGATTCTTAAATGAATTATATCCTCATCTATGATACTATAAGAAGTAACCTTGAATTGATGGTCTTGAATGTCTGGTGTACTGAAGATGAACGACCACACTATGCAGCTTGCAAGTTTTCTCGTGGGTCCGACGTGAAGATCACAGGTGGCAGGGTAGGAGATCACGAACAGCAGCAATTTCTAGACCAGCGTCCGTCAGCTGGAACAAAATGACAAACATCACAGTCATTCACAATATAAATCTAATGAAATAGTGCACAACCGTAACTAAACTAGCTAACTATTAAAAGTACACAAAAATCGATGAAATTACGTTACTCATCGTCAAAATATCAGGAGCTGATCGATGTAATCATTTTTCAGATTTTTTATCTGTGATTAGTAATTCGAATCTCTTCCTTCAGATAAGTGAGTAGCAGCCTGTGAATCTACATGACAGACTTTGTGTCCCGAAGCAAAGTCAAATAACGTAGATCACTACGTCATGCACCGTTTGGGATGTAATAAGTAGAACGTACTGATTTTAGGAGTCGGTAGCTTCCAAAGAAAACATGTTCACAACAATTTGTTGGGAGAATAAAAGTATATGACAGATACTTCAGAACATCGTGGGCAGTTGTTTCAGCTTCTGAATCTAAACGTTGAAAACATGCTCAAATATAGTTTGACAGCATTTATGTTCAAGTAAAATTGGGAACAGGCATAAAATAGTCAGACAACTGATTCGTAAGGCGTGCAAAAAAATCACTTGCAAAAAAGCGAAATAAGACGTGTTATTTACGCAAAAGCAATTGCATCTCTTATAACCGTCGTAGAGACTGGCTTGAACCTGGGATGCAGTACTTCGTCTTTGTAACGGTCTCCTTGGTGCCGGCCTGCATTTTAAGAAGTGAGCCGAGGACGTAATTTAGGTAAAAGCAAGAGGCTACTCATTTTGTTTAAGTAGTCCAAGACAAGCGAACGTCCTAGAGATTGTTATTCAGGGAGGTACTATGCTGAAGTCTGTGGAAAACCACATCCCAAGAGAACCGGAAGAAGTGATACATTGTAAGCTCCTCGACACCCCACGCTCTTGGGCAAAGACTTCACCTATAAGCAGTGTAGGAAAGACGAGACAATCGTGAACTGCAGTTAAATGGAACTGGCCATCGAGTTGAAGCGCACGGTTTCAGACGTTAAATGATTGTTCGTATACGATAAGACGCATCTCGCTATGTGGCAAGTCCCAAATTGTTCACGTGAACCGCGTGTGCCTCTACGGTGGCATGTTTTTCAGTTCAATTTGACCAACAATTTTGCGAAGATTTGACATGGCTGACTTCGAGCACATTTGTCTGGTTAGGGTCTCCATATGTAAAACACGAAGCCGAAAATTTTAGACTTGTTATATTTTTTACTGATTTCCCCTATTAGAGTTTACTGGTCAGTCCAAAGTTCTCTGGCTAAAAGTATTAAAAAGAACTCTGATGTCGTTAGCTTGGGAGATCTCAACACAATAAGTGGCCTCAAAGATAAGTTAATTTATAGCCGAGGGATAATTTTAATTTTACAGCCTGTCTCTATATGATTTCAAAAAGTGCTTTTAAGCTTAAAATATAAGTCAGGCTCTAAGGATTACCTGGCAAGTGGTCGGACTATATTATTACTTGAGCAGACTGAAAGAACGGTGAGTAATTCAACAAAGGCTATTCTTTAATCAATGGTAACTAAAATAATTTATATTTCTTTTCGCATTAAGTGTGCCCCGTATCCACTCAGTTGTACTCGTCGTGTGGCAAAATCAGTCCTTACTTATCTCTTATCAACAGATTAGTAGAAAACGTGTGATCGCAAACCACCCACAGACTAATGAGATTGAAACCGATTCAGTTGCACACGGCCAGTTATGTACATGTTCTAACCTCTGTGAGACCGAACACCGATATCCTTTACGGATCCGAATTTTCGCCACCACGGACCAAGAACTAGTCTAACCATGGATAACCACTTAATCTGGTCGCTGCATTCACCAAAGAGCTTGCAGAACTAACAATTTATCCAAAAATTTACGTATATCATTGCGTCATAATCACCGGGACAACAGTGTTTCCGTGTCTTCTTTACGGCTGCCCAGATGTGTAAGGAATTAACCAAACTATGCCACTTCCTTTTCAACAGAACTGGCACCAGAAAGCTCACACGGCATAAGTTTGGAATGGTGCTGTTTTTCTTCCATGGTGAACGTTGTTTTATGTCGATCTGCTTGAGTGAAATTTTCTAATAACTGATCTAACACTGTGAATACCCTTGCGCTCGGTAGCCTATCGAAAGCTTGCAACACTCTTTTGATTACTAAGGCTTTACTGTCTTTAGTCACATCCGTACAGCGTCGAAGTTGCCCATTGGGGTTCTTCGTCATCGAAACGGAAGAACTGAATGAATTAACAACCCCCAGGGTTATTCCTTCCTTCAGCGTGTTCTTCACATGTCATTCAATCTCCAGTTGTTAGCACACTGGGAATCTGAAAGCAAACGGTTGAAGTCGTTTTAATTCGAAAAGGATTTCTTTCTCAATCTGGTTACAACAGCCTTCCAAATTTGGGTACATATAGCATAGTTCTACGTATTTTCTTATTTCCTCATTCGGTAGCCAGTTATCATAGGTTGGAATCGACCTGGTTGCGTTCCTTTCATTCAGGCTAAACTGTGGTTTACACAGGCTTTAGTGGAGCCATCATATTTAGACTCAGCCACGGTTTCAGCATGGTCAAGACAGTTGATCTGGACGCGTATTAGAATAATTGACGAAAAGCTATCTAATTGTTCGATCACCGATTTCGCGAAACCACTAGCTTTGCTAGTAATTCGACCCAACCTTTGAATGACTGTTGCGTACGGCTGAAAGATCTACTTTGGTATTGGCTACATTAGTGAGAATGTCGACACTTTGCCACCCAAACACTACTCACAGCTGTGACAGATTTTTATGTAGCCTGAACTGTCGTCTTACCACTTTAATCTTTTATCAGGTTTCACTTCCAAAACGAAAACAACAAACTTCTTTATTTAAACGTTACTTGTTCATACACAGTGGGAAAAATCTCTGCCAGTGTCAAAAAGTCCAGCATCCGTAATTCACGTAGCTACCAGTTTCATTCTTTCTGCTCACTTTCAAAGCTACCGCTCCCAGATTCATCTTTCCCGTCACGGTTCGAAATTCATCAAGTTTATATGGTTCTTTGTTTCTAACCCGCTGGATGACAAGGAGTTTTCTGCCAGTAACTGACGAACGGCGTCAGCCAGTTTTTCAGTCACCGAACTTGCATTGAAACCAACCTTGAGTTACTTCACTGCTACCGGTGCACCCCCTCCACCAAATGATCGATCAGCTGCACCGTTTTACATCCTCGTCCAACTCCGGCATGGCTGTTGGCAACGGCGTCAGGAGTGACATGGCGCAAACGAAAGTATCTCATTTGTGGTCAAGCGGAGTGCACTTAAACCACCTTATTAGAGTGAAGACGCTATGCATCTACTTGCGTAGAATTGATGCCATCTTTCTGGAAAGTGAACTTGTCTGCACTTAGTATGACCTGTTTGTCAGTTGTGGTTTTCGTTTCACATGTTAGTGGAATTTTCAACGGGTAGCACGTTAGGAAATGACATCCATATTGCGATCATCATGAGCAGCTGTGCTAGGTTATGTATTCGTACCTGCTGGTCGGTGGAGAGACAAAGAATAAGTCACATCAGCATCAAACCGACGTTTTAGGTGAAACGTAAAAGAAAACTCGCCTTTTGAAATGTTACCAGAGTCTACATTCCACGCAGCTGAGGATAAGTCCGATGTGTTTATTCGTACTGCTCCACAGACTCTCGTAATTCTACTAGATACAAGTGGTAACCGACTATCGCATGAGGTTTTCTCCTTCCAAATACTGAAACTGTGAGTGGTGATCTAGTAAGTTGATCAGAGGTTAAAACTGTCCTGTCACTTCTCAACAACAAGTTGACAAAAAGTAGGTTGAAGTGAAACAGCCGAAACCAAGTCACTTATGCAATATACAAAACGAATGTCTATTTGCGAGCGATCCGCGTAGAATGCATATCAACTGATAATGACCGTTCAGGAGTATGTCGATTATCGTTGTGTTCAAAAGCAAACAAGCGTAACAGTGAGAAAAACACTTGCCAATAAAAAGTAGAGTTAATTATTGGTTTTGACATCAACCAGACACCATAATTTAACAATGTATCTGAACACATTAGAAATCGTCCTGTGATCTTTCTGCTGCGTGATGAATAAAATGTCATTACATCTGATTCAGAGATGGTTAATATTTTCCTATTTCAGCGTGCTATGGTATGTACTAGAAACCGTAGGACATATCAGTCGTGATTTGGAGTACTACTTCAGGTGACCTCACAACGATGACTAGCATGTCATGTATCATGCTTCCTGGGCTAGAAAGGCCTTTTGGGAACAATTTCCCATGTCCTGGGATTGTATTATTGTTGTGTCTGTATCCGATCCCCATCCACTACATGCCTTATGGACAATAACAACGGTAGTGAGAACAAGTCACTCAGTAGAAGCGCATCGTGTATCGTCGCATTTACATGCAATCGGGTCATTTTAAAGTACATGGATGAGTGAGCCATTGGTCGTTGAAGCCACGACCAATCAGAACACTCTTGGAGCCTTGACACGAGTGTGGGGCACACAGGCGGCCTTGACGCCTATACAACAATTATTAGTGATGTGAAAAATATTTGTAGAGAAAAGTTGGTGTGACAGGTGTGTAAGATATACCATAGTTCTCTAAATTAGCACAAACTGTCAAGAGCATGAGGTGCCCACACCGTATTCCCTACTTAATGTGCATGTGTGTATGCTCACAAGGGGCTAGCTACCTGGTGCCTGTTAGCTCAAGAGCATTACTGATGACAAGCCATGGTTTGCGTTACACATCAGTGTGTTTTAACACACGATAGTCAACTTAGTTTCCGAACAGATTTGCCAGGCCCCTTTAAGAAATGGACCAAAGCGCTGACGAAGATGAGCCAGTAAATGGAATTCTTCTGGAGTTTTAAGTTGAACATTTTTATCGACGGAAGTTTCTAGAATTTCCAAAATCTTTGACAGAGTTATTCATACAATTTTATTTGAAATTTCGCCAGTATAATTTTGTTGGACTCCACTTAGGTGGCTCACAAAGCACCTCAAGAACTGGAGTTGCAATTGGAAGATTAATGGAGAACGACCTATCTATCTAGGAGTACCGGTGTACCTGAATTTTGCATTCGAGCTCCGCTACTGTTTTTGCCATTCAAAAAAGGAGTAGTGCATATGGTAAGTCTCCAGGTATTGTCATATGACAACGATATACAGATGGTGTACTAAATTGGAAATGACGATACATATAACCGCAACACAGCGCACCGGCTCCCAGTTAACTGCAGTAGATATCAAAGGAACGTATATTAGTCAACGATTCAGTGTCGAGCAATCTTCATGGTAAGACAAGCCAGCTACCAATTCTAGGTAGAAACACTGAAACAAATCAGCATAGAGTGCTTCGGCTTTTCTCTCAAGTGTGGTTTCATGGCGATATAGGCTTACATCAATAACAACCCCAATCTGGTTGTAGGGGACCTTCTCGCTGAATAGCTTGTTCGGGATGTTTAGCTCACTACTACATCCTCTGCTGATGTCAAACACTTAAGCCTAAACTGAATAACATGACACAACTTTGCGCTACAAAACGTATCCTGGTTTTTCTTAGGATTCGAACTATAAAAAAATGTCTCGTTGGCCATCTCAATTTCAAAAGCTTGTTCTTAAACCCAATTCCAGTCACCGCCTCCGAGGCCAATCACTTAAAGTGCAACACTTGATAAGCCCCTGAAATGCATTCAATATCTTCTCAATGTTCAGGAGTGTCCAATACGTTACTCCCCACTTGAATATGTTTCGAGAGTGCCGCCAACAAATGACTCCGGACAGTAAATCGATTCATAAGCTTTTGTTGTCATTTCGAGTACCCAGTCAGCTTGACTACTGATACAAACTTGAACTGGTGTAAGACAAGCGATACGGTTGCCAGCAAGTCTGTACTTGCTTAACTGTGTCTGATTCATTCGTGATCACCATATCCGAGTCACACTGATTCTACTTAAATCAGTTTTATTTTGATTTTTGGTGTTATGATCCATTTCACTTCCCAAACGAAGTTCTTTGCAAATTTGTCTTCGCTTCACTAGCTTCTTATTTACTCTGTGCTCTTGTGTTATCATCAAACACAATGTAAGACATCTATAAGCATTGTGGGTTTTCATTAACCTCTAAAATTCAAATAATCTGAGTGCTTGGTAATACGATTTTGTTCAGGAAAATGTCCTTCAATTCAATACAGTATGCCGTAAATCAGTGAATACCTACTGATCTGCTCAATTTCCATGAAGTATATTGGATTCCATAAAATTGAATTTGCCTCACTTCTACAAGCTTGAGGCTCCAAATTGCGCCGTACGCCACTTGTGTTCAGGTCTATCTAGTTCAGTATCCTTAGAGTAGATCACTTTTAAAAATTACCCGTATCTGCTGTTTCCCGTTTCCATTCCTACGGTTTATTGGTTTTAAATTGTAGTCCCCTAAAAACTGGCATAACTCCAATTGCTCTCAAGTTCATTTTTAATGCGACAGTCGGCTTGGGTTCATACACAAATAATTGGGAAACTCCAATAAGACGACTGTCTCGGCAAATTTTATTAGAATGGTAAAACGAAATTCCCGTGTGGTGTATGAGAAACTGCTCATTTCACGGAACTTAACGTCACCGCACCTAGGTGGTTTACATGTTGTTCATTAGGCGTAAATCACTCCTATGCGGTGGACCAACATGACATTGAACACGTAGAGAGGGTTTCGTGAATACCTGGAGGATTTGAACAAATTTCAACGGGAATCCTACGCTAGGTTCTTCACCAAGAGTTCACAGACTTCAGCAAGTGCAATAAAACACAGGGAACTAGATACGTCGCCAGTTTGCCTGTACGGAAATGTCGTGTACAAATGCGTACAGTGTACACGTCGGACGGCAACAGCCGAGCAGTAACATTTTTGTATAATTTGTATGCTAATACTGTTGGTGATGTAAAGTACCTCAGAAACTGACTAATTAACCGGCAATTAACATTCATTACTTTTTGAGATTCGAATTCCACTTTTTTGCGTCACTCTGGCACCACCATTTTCATTTCTCGCGTCGATTTACATACTGGACGCTAATTCGCTTATTTATGACCTAGGGCGCTTTTCATGCACTTTATTGAACAGTATCCACAAGTTCGTTTGACGAACTATAAATACGCAAGAACTGCGTTTGTATTTTGTCTTCGGATTGAGACAGTAAAAGCACTCTTGTTGGAGACCAGTGATTTCTCCTGGGTATCGGCTCTTTTGGGTTACAACAGCGCGTACAGTATCAGTGCGTCGTAGGAATCGTTCCAACTCAATTGTGTTCGCTCGGTCTCGGTCTCTCCGTGATATGACATTGTCGTAGGGATCGTTACAGCTCAATTGCATCCGCTCGGTTGTTCCGCGTTACAACAATTACATCTTGGATTCGTTGATTAAATTTACAAGTCATCGTCACTAGTCCACCATCATGGTGGTACGTATCCTATTGAGAAGGCCAACCTGGAGGACTGACACGAATTCCATTTTGAACGGCCAAGCATATGTCACAGAAATAGGCATCTGACGATAGCAGAGGAGTAGTGTGTCATACTTATTATGGAAAGCTTCAAAAGTACGCATAAACTGAAGGTATACGTTAAAAATAGGTCCGGAATTAGGGTGCTTCCCGACAAAGAAAAAACAAGATAAGGTAAACTCCTGTAACGAACTTATTAACTTGTGTGATCTATTGAAATTGGAAGGATGGTATTGTTCACTGTTAACGCAGAAGCTTTTGTATTTTGCGCTCATTGTCCCCGAAATTTCCTTCCAAATTTGTCCCACATTTACCGGAGTCATTTTAGCTGACGCCACTCACCAGTTAAACCATGGTGGCTTCATAATGTGATACACCATTTCGGCTGTTGTAAGTGGTGTAGGTGTGACGATGTTTACACACTGATTCTAAGTGAAACCACAGCCAGTTACCAAACAGTTTTAGAAAGTATGTTGAAAATGTTGTCCTGCATGTCAGCTGTTCAAACCTTCGTCGTTCGAACTTACCCGCCACCGTCCCTACGGACGTTGCACCCACTGAAACGCCTGAACACGTTGTGTGCAAATCCATCCCTGTCGCACGCTCGCGTTTTGGACAGGAATACAAACGCGAAGGACGTATGTCAAGATATTCCTGTTACGTTCGGTTTTGTGAGTAATGGGAATTATAACAAGCATGTGACAGCATTTCGTGGCATAAATGAGTTGTTAACAAAGCATTCCTACCTCTTATTGCACTGTTTACTTCCTAAACGAGAGATTATGCAAGTAAGCGGTAGGAAATCGTTCGATGAGTTGTGGCTGATAACTGATACGACTGCTTTTCTGTTCCAACGGAAGGGTCATATTGAAAACGGGAGAGAAACTGCTTGATAACCAGCTCAACTATCCCCACTATAGCACTTTCCCCAATACCGTTTATAATTGTCTGAACCACCTCGTCCTATCAACCACTAAGGTTGTGTGAGTCCGACAAATTGAGTCATATGCTTGCCATTCCGAAAACGTGTGTCTCAGTTATCTCCAAAGAGCGCAGAAAGTCTACACTTGGAATTCGAGTGACTGACCACCGTTTACCACAGGCAGAAGTCATAGAGGATACTTCAGAAACAGCACGTATTAGGCAATTTACTAAAGGTGACTTAAAGCAATTTGAAACGAAGGTGAGAGAGCATATTACAAGAACGATCGCCTTGAAACCTGGAAACAATTACGTTTGCCAGATTTGCTGCCCAAAGGATGATCCCGTGGACCTCGACGAGGACAAGATAACCTGGGTTTAGTGCTGCCATTGCTCGGGTGGGTAACATCAATCGTGTGCCAGCTACCGGCAGTTAGACGTCAGCTTCACCTGCGTAGACTGAGGAACGATCGAGCAACCCACATGTAATTCGTAGCCACACACTCGTCAGGAACAAGTGAGCAATTAAATCATTCTTTTTAGGACTAACAGGAATGACCCCACGTCCCTCTTCAGGGCCATTTGCAACTTGATATTCATCATGAGCCCAGCTCACTCATTGTTTATCTGTGTATGACTGTTCACTGAGGGCAGACAATGAGGTCCACTGAGTTGTATTTTATTGGCAGTTTCATGGGTGCTTAAACGAGTGGGCATGTAATATCTCCGGTGTATATATATATAGGCATACCTGTCACCAACGTAATTCTTTACCATCCAATGAGAAAATCCGATCTCAAGGTCATTGAGCGGATTATTAAGCCGTTCGAATTAAGTCTGCCCGGGTATGAAATGAATTCGGCCCTCTACGGCGCCACCCATATTTTTCTTGAGGGCTGTCCGAATGGTTCTCAGCCAACAATGCCTCTCGTCACTGAACTATCCAGTATAGCCAAATCACTGATGTTACTCTACGAGGATGACACTAAGCTCTGCTGAGTTCCAGAGAACCCGGAAGATGTGATGAATCCACTAAACAATCCACTAAACCCAAATCACTAGTCCACTAAAAAGAACTTGCCCTTCAATGTCAACCAGTGTAAAGTTCGCCAACAAAACTGTACCGGCTACTACCTTGGTAACACAAAGCTGCTGTTCGTGTCAGCATGCGAACTAGACCTTACTGAAGGTGTTCATAAACGGGTCACCAGGAGAATTGTGTGGCTCAGGGAAATCCCCTGCTCGAAAGGACTGGCAGAATTAGATCAATTCTCAGTGAATTACAGACATCTCATGGGATATCCAATGCTTGCCTACGGAATGCTCCAGTCCCCGGACTATCCAGTGGTACGTCTCCTCTCGGGAAATAAGGTTGAACGTTTGGGAGATTACTCCTTGAAATTGAGTAGTGGGAGGAGGAGGTTGGTTTGTACGCAGAACTGCTTCAAAGTTATGGTCTGTTCATACCGGAACACACTGTGTAACCTCGAGCTAAGCTTTGCCAACCGGTGTATGAAAATATTAGATGTGCCCGAGTCACGTGCGAAATGCTGTCTCAAGTTTAATGGAGAGGTTTGGCGTCTACACTCACCCTAAATGGTGAAAGTTTTGATTTAACTCAACACTGTTAGACGTGTTGGTCGCGTCACTGCTGGTAGAACGGAGTTTCTTGTTTATCATTAAAATCTGCCTACTCGAGGCAGCCCTATTGATAACACCATACCCGTCACCCGCTAAACGACAGGGCAGATGACCGTGTGCGCGGTATTACGCTGTGGTTGCTGAACCTAGTCGTCCTGTGTCATCGAGGTTCGTCGATTATTCATCGATGAAAGTTGTTGTCCAGGGGAGCCTTGATTATGTAAACAATGATAACAATCCACTGTGTATTACTAACGAACACTTCTTCTTTCGGCGAACAAATTTCGTTTCGTCGATTAACGTGACTGAGGTACACTACCATAAATCGACCTGGGAATCTGAGGACGCTGGCATTAGGTATGCCTCTTGTTGCCTCTATTCGAGCCTAGCAGGTTTCCGAAAATGTCGTGTTGCCAATTAATCACAATGAAACAGTTGTTGCAAATAATGAAGGCCGTGTTGGCTGAGGCTGATAGACTAACGTTTGGTTGTTTGCAGAGCGTATCAACTACACTGTAAAGTGACGTCATTAGTATGTAGGGGTCCGAAAGCTCAAACCTGAAAGGCTACGCAAAATCTGGATACGTAAACTGAAGTCTCTACGTGTTAATGCTGTTCAGTTGTGAAACTTGAAATCTGAGGGTTATAGCTGGAGAACAATCGAATATCTGCACCGCACTATATGGTAATGGGTCGAATGTCGTCTTATCTATGGTCACTGCAGTCTTTAGCCGTCATTACACACATTGACACAACCCAGTAAACATCATCTTGTCAAAGTGACCACGAGGAACTGCTAAGTACACAGTTGTTTCCCATGTGTAGGTGAGAAACCGACTGAACACAAGTCCACTTTACCCTCCTGATTACATACCAAATGGTTCATTGGAAAGTTTGTAGGTAAGAGCATCATCATCATCACCATCCATACCACTGAGGTTCTGGTTCAAAAGAGCCATAAAAGCAGGGCGGTCAAGAGGCGCTGAACACTGTGACTCCGGACAATTCTGCTGCCAACTGCCGAGGGAGGTATATCAACGAGATTCATCGGAAACAGAAAGGCTGTCGACACAGGTCAAATCAACTGACACAACACAAGCCCGGAGCAGACCTATGGAAATAGAGGTCGAAAGTGAACAGCACAAGCAAGCAACCGTGTTGAGAATGGTGAAGCTGACTCATGCATGAGATCAGAAACACTTCTTGACAGTCACGGCAACAAACCGAGGTGCACACCGTTGATCTCGCAATAGACCAACTGTTTCATAACTGATAACGAATAAACCAAATCTCACCACGAACCTCTCTCTTAAACAAAAACAGTCCTACTGCTGATGACCAGTATTCGTTTCCCAGAGGGTCTGATCGGCTTTCTAGAAGTGTATGACCGTTTCAGTGTATCAGCTAGATGTTATTCAACGTCCCATAATGATTGTACCAACGCCTGTTGATGCGGTCACAGTCAGACTATTGTATACCATCTTAGGCTAAGCGCTCAGTTCTCACTTCGAATGACTACCAGATTTCAAATAAGTTCGTGCGTGTTCAGTAGAATGGGAAACCAATGGAGGGGGTGACGTGTTTGAATACTGTACAATCGTCCTACCAAGTCGAATGAGGTGTATTCAATGAGGAAATGAATTATTGTTTCAGAAAACCCCTTCCTGACTCACTGTCGTCTGAAAATAGTGGGTGTAATGAGACTTGGATAAAAGGATTGAGGAACCCATGAACCTAATTGAAAGTTACATTGCGGAATGTTATCTCGATTTGACCAATGTTACAACGCACGATGGATCTTTCCAGTTCATTTTGTCGCAGTCTGTCAAGGACATGCCGTAGTGGGGCGTCCGCACAGCACCAAAACGAAAAGACCTGGACAAACATGCAAACACATTCCCATCCACCAAACTACACCGTCTCGCTCAACTCCACGATTACCCCATGAAATTATAACAGCATGTACGCTGCAAACGTCAAACGCTGGCTTAGACACCACACAACGGGCAATGTATTACAAGTCAGTATCCCCTCTCAAATACCCTCGTACTGGACATCTCCGACATGCACAGTTCAGCGAACACGCTTTCCAAAAACTGTCCACACGATACTCTCCCAGGAAACAGATCGACTGACTCACAATCAGATCATGGTTCAAAAACTGTCAAATGTATGCAATAGTCCTCAGTGGTATTCATCGTGACACATACCCGCAATTCCAAACAACCATTTCAGTCTCAAAGCCGTCGGCTACTCACTCGTATTGACAGTTCTCCCACTCTTCAAACAGAAGTCCACTTGACCCATCCATGGTTACCCAGAGTACGTAAGTATTCCCCCGTCGAATTTACGATGTCTTTCTATATTTACTGAGGCAAAACGTCTGACGTTTAGTGTCAGGTGGTTCAACTGGATGTCATCTTTTCGCAACTTGTTTGTACAGTTTGTGAATGCTCGCATTCTTGCACAGTAGCTGCACCGCTTGCCCATTACTAGTGCAGACAATCCTATAGCCGACTGGCAACGTGATTCATAGCTTCTACTTATGTTGAATTGGTGGTATTGAACGTTCATGATTTTGTACTCACCCCTTGCCCAGCGCATTTGGGTGTTTTTGCTGAGCTTCCAACCTAACAACTTTCTAATGTTCTTCATTCCTACATTTAACTCCATTCCGTAGCATATGAAATCCATTTTCTGACCGCTCTGATATGGAACATTCCGTTGTGCAGTGCTTCAAGCGAGTGTATTTTGATAGGTTTTCACGCGCGCGCGCGCACACACACACCATCATCTTCGTAGACAGCAATGAACCAGTGGTTCACACTGATGCCTAACTGCCACAAATGCCACGAGAACACCAGCAAATCAGACACCTTCACAAGATGCGAATTATTTCCTTGTTTCAAAAAGTATATAACCACTTATGGAGGAATGGGTTGTACATTGTTAATCTCTGTGATTTTCGGACATAGACGATTTCCCAAATACCAGCAACTTTGATGAAAAGGAATGTAAAGAATAACCGATTGTGATGGTGTCAAAGGTATGGAAATGTAACTACAAATACCTATCTTATGGTTGACACCTCAGAATAAATTCATGTAGACAAGGTGCAGCAGGAGTCTGGACACCTGAAAACTTGGAGGAACCATCCAGCGGAAAGAAAAGTCAAAATCCAGATTTCAATTGCCTAAAACTGTTTTGTTCAAGATGATTTTGAAGAATCAATCGAATCCGCAGATCAAGAAGCAATCGACACACGGATAGCTGGGAAAGCGAATCGAATGAATCGTTACGAAATCGGAGTAGGAAAAAAACACAATGGACGAAATTGAACCACGTTAGCAGTACGTATAGCTCAAGGACTGTGCTGTACTGATAAGACAGAAGTAATACAAATATCACAGCCATAAAAAATGAAATAGAATAAATATCGTTTTCGCGCTCGTCACCGCGGAAAATTAAAACCATACGAAAACAGGAAGGAAAAGACTGTGTGCAAGACAGTTTAATGGATAGTTGGAGGTGAGTCACGTGACTTCTAGAATGGTCGGTTTTGTGTGGAAAAAATGAGGTGAGGAGGTCAGCTGGGTTGTCTTAGACCCGCGGCGTGAAGGTGGCCAAGAAAGCAGATCGGGAGTGCACACAGCTCTTCCACGGACGTCAGAATAAACGCAAGTTCACATTGTCCGTAGTTGATAGTCCCCGTTCTGCGTTATGTACCGCACCCAAGGGAGAGCATGATATCCCGTCTTTTCGATAATTTTCAAATGATGGACCTGAAAGAGAAAAAGGTCAATGTCAACAAGAAAAATGCAAGAGTAGATTTTAAGCTATCTGCGAATTAGTCTTGCCATTTATTTCACATTCAGTGGAGTCCGCAGATCAGTGTCGATGTTAAGAGCACTAACTGGAACCATGGAGAAACTCAGTCTACCTCAAGATTCCAGGTGGTATTATAGTTTCACAAGGTATGGTAGGATAAGTAATATGTGATTAATGCTCAAAATTCATCGGAAGCACACGAACGGTTTCTTGTTTGCTGCCATTTATCACGTATGCGTAGGCGGTGAATTGCGACCACACATCCTACCGCAGGAACGGCAAATGTTTGAGGGTTGTAAGTTTCAACTAATTTAGCTGGTGTTCCCAACACCGGCACTGATCTACAGACTCCATTGAGTCTTAATTAAACGGTAAAACTACCGCATGAACGAGTTACAATCTACAACCTCAAAGTATTTGCCCTCCCCCCTGTGGTTAGGATGTGTGGTCGAATTTCACTGGCAAGGCACACCTAACACGCTGAAACAACCACGGAACTAGTCGTGTGCTTCCGTCGAATTTCAACCGTTAAGTACATATTAGTTATCTTACCGTATCTTATAAAAATGCAGTTGATTAGTGCGCACGTATGTGTACACATGAAGGAGGTATGAGGAATTTGAAGATTAACATGGGAACGGAACAGCCAATAACGTAAACCGTCATTCTGGAGCGTCTAATGTATCAAGGAGATGGCGCAACCTCATGATTACCTTACAACGTCTGACCAATTAAAAAAGAGGCATTTACAATCTCTCTCGTATTACTCTACTGCGGTCAGCTGCATGATTTCCATTCACGTTCATGACGTGTATGACTTCGGTTTGCTTTGTTGCACTAGGAAGAACAGTACGGAATAAGCTCTCTATGAGCCAGAACGATCGCTAAAACCATCGATTTGACAAAAACTCTCAAAATCATACCATTTCTCCGAGGGCTTAGGAGACACTCCCATCAGAGACAGAGTAGTCATCAACATTCAGAAGTTAGTTAACACCAGCCAAGTGTGTATAACTCAGCAATAGCGAAGAGGTAACGGAAAAAAGAATTACGTCTCTGAATGCACACCGCAGCCTGGTGTTGAATGCAATGAGCAGAAACAAAGAACGAATCGTGACTGCCAATAGGTCATCGAGATGCGCAAGCCGTCACACAACGTCATGGTCCAGTCTCTCCTAGTCGACTAATAAGAAAGCCAAGGCGACGGCACCAACTGCAATTTCTCATTTCATTGATGCACCTTGTCTATAAAATAACCACCAGAAACTCAGTAAACAAGTAGTGCTCTCAATTTCGTTCCGGAAGGTAGCGACTTTTCAACATGGTGTCAGAAGTGAAGGAAACCGTAGTTGGCAAAACGAACAAGAAGAACCCGCTGACGATTGCTCCGCTCGAAGCGCTGGATGTGGACAGCACGAACAGGGTGGTGGACAACTGGTGTTTATGGAAAGAAAATTACGAAGATTTTTGCTTGTTGGCCAGTAAGGGATACCAGCTAGCTACCTTTCGAAATGCAATCGTCTATGACGAAACTAAACGAAAATAGTGAGACAGGACAGAATTGACGTACGCCACCCCTGGTATTGAAACTGTTAGAAAGTTCACCGTAATCCCTAACCTGAGCTGATGTATGGGAATAAAGCACCAACAATAAGTTCAAACATTTATTCGGTACACCCCTGTACTTAAGCGACTCTAGAAGTGAAGACCGATCAACCAAATCGAACACACCGTTACAGTCGAGAAGTACAGCAATTGTTGGTTGGCGGCACACATGACGCTGCTTCTGAATTTACTGAACAGTAGAAATCTGATCAATACATCAACGCCCAGGGCGAAATCATGCCTGCCCTTCCCTAATGTCCGCCCCGCGAGTTGCAATCAGTCGAAGAAGTATGATGGACGTCAGAACCCTAATTACTGCGGTCAAACTAATTCCTCTGTGGTTTTCGTAGGAGTCTCTGATAGCCTAATTGAATATGGGAACTATTGCCAAGTGACTCAAGGACGGAGAGATGGTCTCCGTCATCCACGTTAACTGAAACAACTGCGTAAAGTCCTCTGCTGAAGCCTCCCCATCTTCTTTGAAAAGTGCCGGCACGGGATCATGCAGACCAGCAGCCTTACTACGTTAGGGCATTGAAATGCAATTACTAACCTCACTTTTATTGGGTGGTCCCAAATCTACCAACCAGGGTGCTACACAACAAGTCTGTGGCACCAACACAGTAGAAGCAGGAGGCCAGCCAAATTGACTCCCAAAGTGTCTCGCGTACCGCTCTCACCTTTTGGACTTATTATAGATGAGTGTGTCACCTGCCTCACTGAGAGCATCAATGACAGACAGTCGCATCAGACCAGTAGCACGGATAAGCCTAAAGAGTGTGCCGATGCTCTCTGAAGTAAAAGCGGTCCCCATTTCCCTAACTTTTTTCTTTAACCAAGCATCACGATCAGCAGTTAGGCTACGCTTCACTTTACAACGGACATCTCCCTCAGACTTGTTATAAGAACTGTTAGGAGTGTTCCGCCTGACTTTCAACAACTCTCGGGATTTCTCTGAAACCCAATGTCTGTTTACTCCACGAACCGCCACACAGCACGACACAGTATCCGTTTCAAGAATGGCATGTGAGATCTCGCCCCAACAGCTATTAAGAAATTTCTGGGTGAGAACTGCTAAGCTTGCTTTCTAGGTTAGTTTGGCACTTACGCTTAACCGATGGTAGAGCCAGTTTCTCAACAGCCAGCCGCCTGTACCGCTAGGATCGACGTCCAGCAAGAACAAAAAGAAAGCGGCAACGCATAATCTCAATCCAAGTATCTGCTTCAATAAGAACAACAGTCCTGAATAGAACCCCGCCATCTGTAGCTAACATCTATGTGATCTATCTGACACCAGGCCTGATTCGGAGAAGGAGGGCGCCATATAAGACAACGACGCGCACGATGCCTAGTACTGACTCAAAATGGCATATGTTCAGCACACAGTTGCAACAGCCACGTGCCATTATCCGACCGGTGTGATATTTTCCCAAACCTGCCACCTGACTTAAAAGAGACTCGTCGTCATCAAGGCGATCGACCTGGACGTCCACATATTCAACTGGAACGACTATATCATAATCATGTGACGATCGAAGGAGAACGGCCTGATAAGAATAAAAGTCGTCCTTGAGGCCGGCGTCACTACAGTCAGTTGGAGCATAAGCAATAATAATAATAATATCTACGAAGGTTTTGCGTCTAGAGCTGGTCTTAACAGAACCAGAAAAACGGACGGCACAAAGTCTACCGTTGGCAGGGATCCAATATACCAACAAGGCTGCGGCAGCCCTCATGCTCAGGACTATACCTATTCCAGCCTGACAAGTAGCGACAGCCGTAAAGTCACCCGGAGTGCATAATGAGCATGAGGCAGACAATGAGGGTGCTGTTAGTTCCATACATTCACTACTGTCCTGGATTCCAGCCTCCGAAACGCAGAAGATATCGACATTTAACAAGTCTAGAGTTCGTACGAGAACGACCTGTTGACCTAGCTGATGTACAGTGCGAACCTAGAAAACACCTACATTATTTCATATTCTAGGTCTAAGCAAGGGACGAGGGAGGTCTGAGGTTGAGTGGTAAGAGATGGGGCTCACCGACACAGTGTTATTATGATTAGCTATATCTGCAACTACTAGGAACCGCGGTCGGCAAGGGCCTGACAGTGGGAAAGGGGTCAGCAGTAGCATGTTTTTGCCTATCCACTCTGCTGCACAAAGCAAACAGGGTGATCCGGTTTACACCCGAGACGGCTGATGCAGTGGGGAATTACTGGTATTATGAGTATTCATGGTTGTATGTGGGCCGAGATACTACCAGGACGCCCAGTGCTAAACAAGAAAACAATTAGGGTGAAGTAATTAAATGCAGTTCCCAAGCCTGGTTAAAACCGGTCTAAATCTAACGTTTAACGAGTTGCGTAAGTCAGTTGAAATCCGCGTCAACTTGTCAGAAACTGACTGTGCAGTTCGTGTGCGTTGCTATTCCGCCTCAATAACTGAAATACCCACCTGGTGATTTTGAGTTTTTATTCGGAAAGACCAGAAATATGTAAAAAGGGCTAAAACTGTTCATGGTTCATCAGATGAACATTAAATGAAGTAATCCTCCTGGGAGTAAGCTTCCAAGACAGAAGTTCTTAAAAGCAATGGATCTGTTGTATTAGGCACGGTCGTTGAGGAGATAAATCTACCGGAACCATAAAAAAACAAACGGTTAGCGACTTGAAACGTACGCGGCCCCCAGGAAGAAACAGCACAACCACCTTACGAGGTGACATCACACCAGTGATCCGTTAATGGGCAACCTTCACATATTGCTTCGGTGGTCCAAAGTCTTGTCTAAACTCGAGTAGTAAACATTGTTTAGGGTTTAGTCAGAAGTATTTTTGCCCTGTGAACAACGCCAAACAGCCAACCAAGTGATCGATGGGAAGTGTGAGCAATACTCTTCATGCATGACCGCAAGCAAAAGTAAGTGTGTGAAAAACGTCACACATTCAATTTGAAACCTGAGCACTTGAAAACGTTAAAGAAATAAAAACCGCTTTTGCTTTAGGGAACACCTTGGGACTCTTTAAGCTAGTCCATGCCAGTAGTCCCATGCGATGATGATGAGCACTTACGATTATTGAATCAAGTAACAGTTCCAAGATGAACCAAAAGCACACTACAAGGAAATGATAAAACAAATCACTTTTGACTAATATTCTGAAACCTTCTAGAACGGTAACCATTTGAACAGTGTTTCCAAAAATATAACTTTTCCTCATACTGGCCCTAACTCAAACTGGAGCCCGAATAAAGCATCGGATATACACCATTGTTCTGCAAGTCAAAAGTTCCCGGTACATTTTTACTAATTGGCAACCTGACAGCAAACTAGCCCGCGTGCAATCACATCGTTACATGACATTCACGAGCAGTTGTTCCAAAATCTTTTTCCCTCCATCGTTTAACAGGAATAGCATGTCGGTATTGGTAATATTCACTATGATATACGATTCTTCAATACTGTATGACGAGTGTGCAATCATCACGGGAAACTCCCTCAATAAAGCACTCTCCTTTGAAGAGTCCTCAGAAGAGTAAGACAAAGAACAGCCTTGACGAGACCCCAGTAATAATCTCAAGCACATGCAACGACGACTCTAAAAAAAAGTACAACTGACTCACTCACTGCAGCACACTTACATCAATCAGATTTCATGAAAATAAAGTGTTCACCACAAAATGGAGTCATCTTTCTAAATTTGAATGCATGTTAACGCTACAGTTCCATCGACTGAGGGATTATGAGTAATATGATTTGACTTGTACAATGAGGTAGGCTTCAACCAGGTAATCAACTCAAGTAGATGACGTGATAGATACCGATGGTCAAACTAACTGGAAGCAGTTTAGTGAGTGTAGCGAGCTTAAGAACTGAATTGAGCTAAACTCAAGTACCGACATTCGTTGGGATCGTTTACAGCGTTAGTTCAATTTGGCGTGGGGGTGGACAAGCGTTATCAGGTCAACAAGACTGAGTAAACCCGAGGGAAAACTCTACGAAATCCGACACAAGTTGGTTGATCCCACGCATCAGAAAGCAGGACGGAACACTACACACAGCGAGATGAATCACCTTCGTATACCGTCGAAAATTGGCATAACACAGGTACAGGTCAGCCTATGACTTAGCAACCATGAGACTGAAATTGCAGATCGTGCTTGTCCTCTAGATTGATGGCTTCGTACTGATATAATTCCAAATTTCTTCAAATCCATCAACGGAGACAATCTCAAAAGTCTGTATGCGATTTCGCCAGTTTCGTGTCCACGGTCCTCTACTTCTGTGGCCCACAGAATAACTTGTGAAGGGATGTTTCACGGAGAGGACTGATAGCGTACCTTCTGAATGGCATTCTACGAGTACCGTTGCTCTTACCACTTAAGCAAGAACCACTACATGGAGTAAATTCCAAGGCGCTATCACACGCTGACGACACTAAAACAGCAAATAATGGGTAGTATTCCTAAAAGGAAGCGCTTCAAGGTGATCCTGACGGTTTGCATAGTTGAAACACAACGGGTCATCTTTCATTTAATCTCCCTCGGTGAAAGCACTTATCTCTCGTTGAGCACTCGGGTTTACTTATTTTAATTGTTTTCTGATTTTAAGGCAGGTAAGCCAAAGTGCGAACTCTGTTACTGGTGGTGAAAACGATGTTTCCCATGTTGCACACGTAGATGTGCAAAATATTAGGCAATCAACGAGTGACGCGAAAAGAACGTCATTTTGAACAAAGGCTTTCAGTTACGGCCCAGAAACCAACATGAAAACCTGACTGATCATTATAGTTTGTTCTGGAAAACGTTCAGAAATGCGGAGACGTGGAATTCAACCATTCAAAACCGTTCTGAACGCAACCCGCCGCAAGAATAAAGACTCAACGATAGCAAAGCTACCACAAATTCGCAAATGCGGTTGAGTTGCACGGATATTCAAAAAGTTGGAACCAGCCTCGACGATTGACCCACTGACCAGTTGTCCATCAATGGTTAGCGATCGACAGCGAAGCGTCTATTTGGTTCGCATCGATCAGACCGCCAAAATGAAGGCACGTTTATGCGTCCAAGCCTGCACTGTTCCGGTGCTGTTGTCTAGACACACAGATCTGAAGTGCACAATCGATTGAGAGGAAATGGATGCTGGTTGCAACCATACATGAAACTCAACGACAGTCTGCATGTTTCGAGAGATAGTAAGAGTTCAGTGGTAAAGAAGCCAACCACTAATAGCGCGGTTATCGCTAATCCTTTTCTCTAAGATTAGGCAGCTAGGAAGTACACCATCCATAAGTTGCCTTAGCATCCGATCTGACCATGATGAGCATCGGAGTAAAACAAGGTGTTTTGATGCGTCAAGCGTCAAAACGAACGAGCCAAAAGCAGAACCGAGCCACCGTCATCATCATAGACAGCAATACGTCAGTGGTTCACACTAATGCTTAACTGCCACACAACCATGAAGAAAAAGCAAACCCAACATATGAAGAGAGAAGGAAAAAAGAACGGAATGGCAAGGGATCTAACTACTGAAAATGACTACGTCCATATTCAAACAATCAGCATCAAGCTGCCTACACCCTGCAAACAAACAACCGAGCTGATAGTGAGAGTGAGGCGTCATCAGCGAGACAACTTCCTTACGACTTTCACTGCCCTGCGTCATTAAATGCACTAACTTCACAAACAACTCGGCCAAACAACGACAACATTCACGCCAGTGAGCTCGATCAACCGCCATCTCACCTAGAGTCTCCAACCACCCACTCTGTGAGTCGCGAGGGCCCCAGCCGGGGAGACGAACTCGATCCAACCCCTTGTTGAACTCGTTTGACAATCACCACCAAACATCCGCTTCTTAACCTCCTCGTTACTTACACGCTGGTGCCACCCGATACGAGCGATCGAACGCAGACATCGGTGGTCAAATACCTGAAGACGGTTCACCTCTTCTACCCTGCCTGTGCGACCAGGTTTCGCTGCTGTAAAGTAATACGACCCTCACCGTTGTCTTATATACGCGACCTTTAAGCTTCACAGAAATACCCCTGTCGCCAGAGATGCCTCAAATTAGCGAGTACGGCGCTAGCCTTAGATATAAGCGCTTCTATTACATTCCCTACACCTCCACCGCTGCTGATGCAGCTTCCCAGGTATACAAACCGGTCAACAACCTCCATGACNTATCCCCTCTCAAATACCCTCGTACTGGACATCTCCGACATGCACAGTTCAGCGAACACGCTTTCCAAAAACTGTCCACACGATACTCTCCCAGGAAACAGATCGACTGACTCACAATCAGATCATGGTTCAAAAACTGTCAAATGTATGCAATAGTCCTCAGTGGTATTCATCGTGACACATACCCGCAATTCCAAACAACCATTTCAGTCTCAAAGCCGTCGGCTACTCACTCGTATTGACAGTTCTCCCACTCTTCAAACAGAAGTCCACTTGACCCATCCATGGTTACCCAGAGTACGTAAGTATTCCCCCGTCGAATTTACGATGTCTTTCTATATTTACTGAGGCAAAACGTCTGACGTCTAGTGTCAGGTGGTTCAACTGGATGTCATCTTTTCGCAACTTGTTTGTACAGTTTGTGAATGCTCGCATTCTTGCACAGTAGCTGCACCGCTTGCCCATTACTAGTGCAGACAATCCTATAGCCGACTGGCAACGTGATTCATAGCTTCTACTTATGTTGAATTGGTGGTATTGAACGTTCATGATTTTGTACTCACCCCTTGCCCAGCGCATTTGGGTGTTTTTGCTGAGCTTCCAACCTAACAACTTTCTAATGTTCTTCATTCCTACATTTAACTCCATTCCGTAGCATATGAAATCCATTTTCTGACCGCTCTGATATGGAACATTCCGTTGTGCAGTGCTTCAAGCGAGTGTATTTTGATAGGTTTTCACGCGCGCGCGCGCACACACACACCATCATCTTCGTAGACAGCAATGAACCAGTGGTTCACACTGATGCCTAACTGCCACAAATGCCACGAGAACACCAGCAAATCAGACACCTTCACAAGATGCGAATTATTTCCTTGTTTCAAAAAGTATATAACCACTTATGGAGGAATGGGTTGTACATTGTTAATCTCTGTGATTTTCGGACATAGACGATTTCCCAAATACCAGCAACTTTGATGAAAAGGAATGTAAAGAATAACCGATTGTGATGGTGTCAAAGGTATGGAAATGTAACTACAAATACCTATCTTATGGTTGACACCTCAGAATAAATTCATGTAGACAAGGTGCAGCAGGAGTCTGGACACCTGAAAACTTGGAGGAACCATCCAGCGGAAAGAAAAGTCAAAATCCAGATTTCAATTGCCTAAAACTGTTTTGTTCAAGATGATTTTGAAGAATCAATCGAATCCGCAGATCAAGAAGCAATCGACACACGGATAGCTGGGAAAGCGAATCGAATGAATCGTTACGAAATCGGAGTAGGAAAAAAACACAATGGACGAAATTGAACCACGTTAGCAGTACGTATAGCTCAAGGACTGTGCTGTACTGATAAGACAGAAGTAATACAAATATCACAGCCATAAAAAATGAAATAGAATAAATATCGTTTTCGCGCTCGTCACCGCGGAAAATTAAAACCATACGAAAACAGGAAGGAAAAGACTGTGTGCAAGACAGTTTAATGGATAGTTGGAGGTGAGTCACGTGACTTCTAGAATGGTCGGTTTTGTGTGGAAAAAATGAGGTGAGGAGGTCAGCTGGGTTGTCTTAGACCCGCGGCGTGAAGGTGGCCAAGAAAGCAGATCGGGAGTGCACACAGCTCTTCCACGGACGTCAGAATAAACGCAAGTTCACATTGTCCGTAGTTGATAGTCCCCGTTCTGCGTTATGTACCGCACCCAAGGGAGAGCATGATATCCCGTCTTTTCGATAATTTTCAAATGATGGACCTGAAAGAGAAAAAGGTCAATGTCAACAAGAAAAATGCAAGAGTAGATTTTAAGCTATCTGCGAATTAGTCTTGCCATTTATTTCACATTCAGTGGAGTCCGCAGATCAGTGTCGATGTTAAGAGCACTAACTGGAACCATGGAGAAACTCAGTCTACCTCAAGATTCCAGGTGGTATTATAGTTTCACAAGGTATGGTAGGATAAGTAATATGTGATTAATGCTCAAAATTCATCGGAAGCACACGAACGGTTTCTTGTTTGCTGCCATTTATCACGTATGCGTAGGCGGTGAATTGCGACCACACATCCTACCGCAGGAACGGCAAATGTTTGAGGGTTGTAAGTTTCAACTAATTTAGCTGGTGTTCCCAACACCGGCACTGATCTACAGACTCCATTGAGTCTTAATTAAACGGTAAAACTACCGCATGAACGAGTTACAATCTACAACCTCAAAGTATTTGCCCTCCCCCCTGTGGTTAGGATGTGTGGTCGAATTTCACTGGCAAGGCACACCTAACACGCTGAAACAACCACGGAACTAGTCGTGTGCTTCCGTCGAATTTCAACCGTTAAGTACATATTAGTTATCTTACCGTATCTTATAAAAATGCAGTTGATTAGTGCGCACGTATGTGTACACATGAAGGAGGTATGAGGAATTTGAAGATTAACATGGGAACGGAACAGCCAATAACGTAAACCGTCATTCTGGAGCGTCTAATGTATCAAGGAGATGGCGCAACCTCATGATTACCTTACAACGTCTGACCAATTAAAAAAGAGGCATTTACAATCTCTCTCGTATTACTCTACTGCGGTCAGCTGCATGATTTCCATTCACGTTCATGACGTGTATGACTTCGGTTTGCTTTGTTGCACTAGGAAGAACAGTACGGAATAAGCTCTCTATGAGCCAGAACGATCGCTAAAACCATCGATTTGACAAAAACTCTCAAAATCATACCATTTCTCCGAGGGCTTAGGAGACACTCCCATCAGAGACAGAGTAGTCATCAACATTCAGAAGTTAGTTAACACCAGCCAAGTGTGTATAACTCAGCAATAGCGAAGAGGTAACGGAAAAAAGAATTACGTCTCTGAATGCACACCGCAGCCTGGTGTTGAATGCAATGAGCAGAAACAAAGAACGAATCGTGACTGCCAATAGGTCATCGAGATGCGCAAGCCGTCACACAACGTCATGGTCCAGTCTCTCCTAGTCGACTAATAAGAAAGCCAAGGCGACGGCACCAACTGCAATTTCTCATTTCATTGATGCACCTTGTCTATAAAATAACCACCAGAAACTCAGTAAACAAGTAGTGCTCTCAATTTCGTTCCGGAAGGTAGCGACTTTTCAACATGGTGTCAGAAGTGAAGGAAACTGTAGTTGGCAAAACGAACTAGACGAACCCGCTGACGACTGCTCCGCTCGAAGCGCTGGATGTGGACAGCACGAACAGGGCGGTGGACAACTGGTGTTTATGGAAAGAAAATTACGAAGATTTTTGCTTGTTGGCCAGTAAGGGATACCAGCTAGCTACCTTTCGAAATGCAATCGGAGATGAACGAAGACAAATTCTTGGAAACTTGACCTACGAGGATGAAGAGGGCAAGAACGAACCGGAAGTGACTGTTCGCAAAAATGAGGAACAACGTATGGAACGAACAAACGAAATATTTGAACCTTTCAGGTTTGTCGAGAGGAATAGGCAGGTTGCAGCAGAAACGATAAATCACTGTTACCGATTTGAGAAAAATCGCAAAATCAGGCGATCTCTACAAGTGTTTAGGAGACACCCTCATCAGAGATAGAGTAGTCATCAGCATTCAGAATTTAGTTGATGCCTCTGAATGACGTCTCCGAATGCACACCATCGCCTGGTGTTAAATGCAATGAGGAGAAACAAAGAACGAATCGTGACTGTCTCGTGTCAGTTTCGTGGTGGAAGAAATCTTCGTCAGAAAGAAGTGCCCAGCCTACGGAAAGACGTGTGAAGTATGGGAAAAGGAACCATCTCGTCAGACAGCGCAGATCGCCTACGGTCAGTCTACGCGACGAAGATGATAATGAGGTGATAAACTGGCTCAACGGGTTAAGCAGAAAGAAAGAAATCTATGCAGAATTGCTCATACAAGATACAAAGAGATGCCAGCTAGACTCTGGAGCATCGATCAATGCCATACCATCAGGCTGCGTCGGGGAGGCCAACATACATGAATCAAATGCACAGCTGAAAATGTAGAACAGTGTGGCGACAAGCGTTAACGGAGTTGCAACAGTGCCCGTTACGAATATGAAGAAGAATGTTTTTGTGGTTGAACGGGATTCAACGCCCATTTTAGGCACTGATGTCATTCAGTTGATGGGCTTCATCACCACTCATCACGATGAATTTCTGCATAACTCAGTCGATTCCCATGTCCCTGATCAGTATTCATGTGTTTTGAATTCCATTCTCGGTCACACACATGCCAGGCACCGTGGGTTTATCTGTGGTTAGCGATGCCGTTCTGTTGCATTACCAGTCTGAGAGATTCCGTTGGCCATACATGATAAGTGTAAATCGGAATTACATCGACTAGTTCGAATTAACGTGATCGCTCTGGTAGAGGAACCGACCGACTCGGTCAGTCACGTTGTCGGAACTTTAAAGAAGTCAGGTGAAATCCGGTTGTGTATCGATCCCGAGCCACTCAGTAAGATGCCTCGAAGAGAACATTACCGTCTACCAACCATCAAGGACATTCTACCAGAACTGAGTCAAACCCAATTTTCCACAAAGTTAGACCTATCTTCGGATTTTGACAATTAGAACTAGACGAGCAGTCCAGTTACTCTACCACATTTGGAACCCCATTTGGAAGTTCTCGTTGGTTGCGTTTGCCTTTCGGAATGAAGGCGTCCACCGACAGTTTTCATAAACGTTTAATCCAGGCATTTGACAAATTGAAAGGAGTCACCTGTGTCGCAGAAGACGTGACAATTTCTCGAAAAACTATAAAGGATCAAGAGAAAAACCTGGAGGAATTTCTGAAGCGCTGCATCGATCGAGGAATTCGCCAGTCACGTGACAAAATGGCTTTACGAGAAAAACAGGGCGACTCTCACGGACATTTGCTAACATCAAACGGACTCCAAATAGACCCCGAGAAGATAAAGGATATAGTCACGATGCCAGCTCCTGAGCATGTGAAAGCAGTATCACGACTGAATAGTAAGGTCAACTATCTGACTCGGTTCCTTCCAAACCTATCCGACATGATGCATCCCCTCCGAATGTTGAACCATAAAGGAGTAGTACGTATTACGTGAATGGGAGGAAGAACAACAGACAACAGCCGACAAAATCAAACGAGTTATTACCAAGGCACCTATACTGAACTACTACAACTCAACATTACCTCTGGTCATTTCGTGTGACAGCACTAAAACTGGCTTGGGGGCGGTACTGTTATAAAACGAAAGACCAGTAGACTACCGATGCAGGAATCTTTCACCAGCTGAGAGAAATCATTCGCAAATTGAGAAGAAAATGCTGGCAATGAAACTCATATTCATACTCACACTTTCCGTCAGAAAACAATAGTTCACACAAACCACAAACCGTTAGTTTCAATAGTGAAGATACCGATATCCGCTACACCAAGAAGGCTACAAAGAATGCTAATCAAAATGCAAAAATATGACGTCGAATTGATCTACCAGACGGGGACTCAGATGCACATCGCTGACAAGTTGTCCAGAGCTTGTGGAAAAGGTTTCTCTTTCGAAGAGCTTCATTCCGATACCATTGCAGCTATGAATTACACTATGACAGAAACCGCCCTAATCACAGACCTAGAAAAGCAACGGCGCAAAGCGTGGGAAGTTTTTCCTCTTTTTGTTCACTAACGATGCTTCACTTTTGTACAGCAACGTTTTTAACGTCATCGTTGCATGTTGTTCAAATCAATACAATTTAAAAAATTTGTACACACACACCCGTCTGCTTTTCTACCTGTGGCGCAGTCGCTGGACGATACTACACGGATTTCCCAGCCAGTTATTAGTTCCACTTTACTACGAACTTCGTCGCAGCTGCGATCGCGCTTCAGCCGTCCACGGTATCTTCGGAATATCCTTGCTTTGCGGATATTGGTAGTTTGGAATATTGTGGTTGTCATCCTGAACCCCTTTGAGTCAAACTGTTTGATTATCGTAACTTGCTAAAACTCCTGTAACTATCCTGTTGCATTCGTTCATTTTGGTTGTCACCAATGAAGTACGCTTGCAATTACTTAGGCTATTCAGAGACTCGTTCTTGACCACAGCAAATTGGTGATCCCGAGGTATTCAATTTCTCATCTTTTTCCATCCTCATTAGTCAACGCATTCATTGTATTTGCACGTTGTGTAACTTTCTTTTTCGTGGTGTTCTGTTCTATCACCACAAGCGTTAACGTGTTTACTGTTCCATTAATTTCGTGTATTAAAGAGCGTCTTCTGTTGCCATGTCCGACCACGGTGATTCACCTGAGCATCTGACCGCACCCGTGCACATCAAACTGTTTGAATTCGGAGCCAGTAACCCGTCTCTGGTTTGGACAATTTGAAGCTCTCTTTCGAACGAGGCACACTAAGTCATAAACGATGATGTACTCCTACATAGTTCAGTCCAACCCTGCCGAGATCGCCGAATCGGTCTCGGATCTTATCGATATGTCTAGAGACCAACCGCGTGGTAAGCTGAAAGACGCCTTAATTAGCAGGATCGGTGTTTCTGAACAACGAAGCTGGACAAACTATTTTCTGAAATTGAGCTGGGTGACCACAAACCATCCCAGCTGCTACGGCACAAGAAACAACTTCTAGGAGGCAGAAAAGGTGATGACACCATTTTTCGACAGTTGTGAGTGAAAAATTTACCATCATCGACTCGTGGGACTTTAGCCACGTTCAGTAGTGCCGTGCCTATAGACGGGCTTGCAGATACAGCTGACAAAATGTTGGACGTTCAGCGTAACCCCAAGTTAGTAAATACAGTTGTTAACCAACCTCATGATGACCTGTAACATCAGGTGGAGTGTATGACCAAACAGGTCCATTCATTGGTTTACAGCTTGCACTCTCGGTCGCACAGACCACGCAGCAGATCTAGAACACCGTCTCGACGTCTGACCGCACAAACACACGACTATGGCCATTGTTGGTACAACCGTACGTTCGGTCACCGAGCGAAGAAGTGCACTCAGCCTCTGTATATTTACTACCTTACCGACAGCACAGAGAAACTCAGTCACCGGCCAGTGATGGCGACGGCTGTGCCCGATGTCTCCTTCAAATGTCGCCTATTATACATTCCTGAAAGATCCACAGGATACAATTTCCTAATTGAAATCGGCACTGAGGTAAGCGTAATTCCAAGCACCGCAGGCGCCCGCCAACGTAGTCAGCCTATTTTCCCCTTAAAAGTCGCTAACGGAACCCCGATACAAACGTACGGTCGACGTTCGATTACCCTTGACCTTGGACTACGACGTCCGTTCCGCTGGTGGCAGACATTCAGACCACAATTCTGGGTGCTGATTTCCTACCAAGATATTCCCGGCTGATCCAGCAATACTTGCAGCTCAGGAATCCGTCATATCACCTACACTCTTTGAAAAACGACGTTACAAACACCATTGTGACTAAAGGATATCCAGTGACCACTCGCCCCAGACGTCTTCCTCCTGAAAAGGTGAAAATTGTTAAGGCAGAATTTGACCACATGCTTCAATTCGGTATCATCCGCCCATCCAAGAGTGCATTGTCTTCCCCTTGCAATTGGTCCACAAGAAAACATCGGGTGATAGGAGACCATGCGGCGATTTTGAGGCGCACAACAATGCCACCGTACCAGACCGTTATCAGATCCCCCGCACATCTTCGTGTTTTGCGGGGGCGCTTGAATGAATACGGGATTACCGTCAATTTAGCAAAATGCGTTTCTGATTTCTTTACCCTTGAGTTTCTTGGTCATTTTATGGACGCAGCTGGCATCAAACCCATAGACACCCTTAGACACCAAAAGCTTCAACGTTTCGTTGGAATTGTAAACTATTGCATAATAATTGTATTGTATGTAGTAGCTCTCAATACGACCTAATTTTGTCTGAGATCTGACTGTGAACTCTGTTTAAGCGACATATGTTCAGAGGATATCGCAACTCATTACAACTAATCCCGCAGGGCAACCCTGTCGACATGATCGAAGACTGCAATGCCGTAGCATAACACAACTACAGCTGACCGCTGAGAGACGTGGCAGTGCTGGAATAACTAAATACGTCATCACCGTTATCAATTTCAGGTTTGTGATGTCCGCGTAATTAACATGGCTCAGATCGTCAGTAGTTTTGACTGCCCCGCGCAAACACACTTTGTGTAGCCTACCTTTACGAGACAATCGTATGTATCTGCAACACTCAAACTGGGAGATTGCCTAATGTACTACACGTTGTCCTCGTGGACACCTCGTCAGCAGTATTACGGACCAAGAAAAAACACCACCCAGGGAGGTGCAGCGATCGACTGGTTTCAGCGACCTTCATGTGTCAAAAAGGACTGGGTCGCAGCGAATCCAACCTTGTAACAATACGTTACAGCTTGAAGGCGTAAACTGTACACCACACCGTATTTTGTACGATCTCTGCCGAAGACCTAAGTGAGACGACGAAGTATGCGTACTCAATGACAGTCAACTTACTACCCAGTAACGCTCCACTCCGAGGTCCTCGGAGCCCTAGAGTGCATCCGCCAGATTATCGGACACCCCTGCTGAACGCCCTCTGAGATGGGGAGCGTTCGTGATAGCTGTCCCCAAATCAGCGTGCTGCGTTCAAGGAGAACATACGGCTTCAACAGAGTAGCACACTTCACTGGAACTCTTCCGCAACCAAGGCAGCCCCAGAGTGTATGTCGGACAGTCGAGTTAAGATTGTTTTGAGAGTGCTGATTTGTACCAAAGTTGTCATAAATGTTACTGACAGCATCTGATTTAGTGTGCCATCAGGTAGCAAACTGGAGCGAACAATAACGTTTTCTGAAAGGTGGTAACCCTTGAAAGTGTCAACTTTGCGCAGTAATATTGACGCTGACTACAGTTGTCTCCATTGGTCCCTGCAGCCTGGATGGCTTGACTGTGTCTAGATCACATGTGATCTGAAGTGTTACATTTCAGTAATACATGATGTGGCTGCTAAAAAATTAAATAATTCAGCTTATTAACGTGACGCCTGACCAATTAAACTTTATAACCATATTCAAGCATAAGGAAAAGGGTGTTACGACAAGATGTTTGAAAAATCCAGAAAGACAGAGACTAACACCAATCACAACGTATCGAAAAATGTGCCAACGTAAGAAAACAACTATCTGAGCTCGAACTGACTTAGCAATCGCGATGTCTACTATGGGATTCAGAATCGTGGCACCCATATTACCGTATGCAAGGACGTAGAAGAGTACAACGTAATCGTCTGACACAATAAGAACGGAACGCGCCACAGGAAGATAAAACCACGAGGCACTTTATTTGAGCATTGCGCCTTTCTTCACAGGTTTAAACCAATCAGCCATTTCGCAACTGATCTGAAGCTTAACAAACACTTGACACGGACCCAAAAGTTAGGAAAAGTTCTCGTGAGTGGTAGTTCAGTGGTTAAGTATCTAGGCAACTGTCCCATGGTAACTTAATATTGTGATGTTTATTCACGGGTCGCGGGTTCGACTCCCCGGTGCGCATAGTACCGATGAAAGAAATCTGGTGCAAATGTACACCACCTCGATGGTGGTCAATGGGAACAATTGTTTGCCAGGGCTGTATGGGGTTTTATGATAACATTACAAACAACAATCCGCCTCACTTGTAACCCGGACACGGTGAAGTAGGGTATTTCAAACTTCACGGATACAGGCGGTCTGGACTCCACTTCTTGTTCACGCTCAACAGAGGGGAGACCAAAACTGGCGCGTAAAATGTACTCCTTTCCGCCCGGGAAACTGCGAATCGTCCAGACGACCATATTAGTCTCCGGCATGTATTTGGCACTCCCCATGGTCGTTTTAAAGCGAGGAGAATCCACGTCCGATGGAACGGGGATGTGAATCTCCACCTGATTGGCCGTACTGCGGCGTTTGAACTGGGCTTTTGCCTTTTGAAAGGTGAACAAAAGCACAGAAAACCAGGACCAAATAAGCAAAAGATATTCGACAAATTATGTACACAAGTGGATAGGGTGTGTACGAGTGTACGTTCGCTTGAATTGCGCGGAACAGGAAGACGTCCAAATCGCAAATAACACAGTGAGAGAAATCAACTAACGAAAACCACTTATTACTGTCGAGACGTTACAGGCGGACAGTACACGCTGTACTTTGATTAGAAGCGGGAAATGTGGCATAAATTAACGAATGCCATATTGAAATTAGCTAGTCGACTAATGGTCTTGTCAAATAAATAGACCTGCACAGACCAATCACTGGAGGAAAGTGGATAACATCCACTAAACACTAGCTACACGTTTAACAGGCATTCGTTAGGTGAAGGGAGTCTCAAAAACACTACCACGACAGTATAACACACAAAACTTACTAAAGGTAGAATGCAGAAAACAACACGTAAGAACAAAAGCGGAACACAACACACAAAGAACATTTTAGGTGACCCTGATGCATGTAGTGATCCATGTAGTGATAATCCATCCATCCACAGAGAAGCGCCTTCTAAACAATATAAATACCTTAGTGTCTTTGGCTGCAGTGTGTCATACAGACGGTCACATTCGCAACTAAGTCTGTAACAAGCAGCATGCTCTCAAACGGCTGGAAATATTAGCCGAAATGCCGGACACCTATACCCAAACTCACAAACCATACCCAACATCATCAAAAATAAGGTACATACAGGTACATGGCATATCGTCTAAGATAATATCCAACACATTCCGAGGAGCCCGTAAACACATACTGCAGTTTGCTGGATCAACGACTGGTAAACACCACAATCTCCCGTGTACTCAAAAACAGTGCAAGCAAAGGCTGTGGCTTTCTTCGTGGTTGTCATTCCCAACTAATTCCGTTAAAGAGCTGGAACGAAAATAGTCCATTATCATCATCAAAAGCAGTGATGCATCACTGGCTGACGACAATATACATGTAATGAGAACGCAATTTTAGAACCAAAAGAAATTTGAAACACTGAGTTTCTTTTAACCACTTCATTAGAGTGGAAAGAAAACATATTATGGTATGCTAACATTTCGTTTGCTTTTATCAATCGCAAACGTAAAACGTGCCAGTTATGTACACCATACAGACAAGGACAAAGAGGGACTGGACACACCTACAACCAAGTAACCATGACCATGACAACCCGACAGGTTGCCTCAACCACTTTTGTGCACTTCACGTTTGCTGGTAAGTTCGGATAAGCACCACTTCGCTGAAAGCCAACAGCCTTGGGTCTCGACTGCACAACAGTATCTTGAATAAGTTTAATGGGTGAACTTGGTGGCCTGTTGTCATGAGGTGTTTAGCATTCGACGAAGTTGGATTTTGAGCCGTCAGTGCACCAAGTTGAGGTTAGTGCGTCATCTGCTGTTTCAACTACATCGGGATAAGTTGGGCGACTCGCTGTGACAGTTGTCGATCTGTTCTGTTCTTCTTCGATTGCTAAGCACACTGAATGAACGGTCACACAGTGAGTCCAATTTATAACGTAACCCAAACCCGGAACTTGTGGCCATCAGTGAGGCGTTATTGAGCAAAGATGGAAGACCAGTTCTGTGCGCTCAAAAATTACTAGTACGACTACTTGGTGGTGAACTTCTGACTCTTAACGTACGCTATCCACATCATATTTAAATGTTTGAAGTGAGTGTTTTGAGCAATAATAAACAAAATGTGGACACACATTTGCTTGATTTCTACCGCTTAAACCTTTTAGAGGCTACGTGGATGCCATTAGAATAGAGTGTTTAAGTGTCAGGAATCCGCAGTTTTCCATCCAAAAACCTCCTCTTTTTAGGATAAACGATGTTCGCCAACCACGATGGGTAGGAATTCCAATAACAATTATGCAGTAGCCCGCAATATTTTGTTACCTACTCCTTCTCGGTGACCTTGACTGCTACTGCTGGTAACCATTCTTCAATCCGCTGATCAGAGAATATTTGTAGGTTGCCATCTGTCGAGTATGCCCATGCGTTTCCTCTCTTGCCACATGATTTCGATGAAAAAAGGCTTTTACACTGGCCTGATCTGACATTAGGGCGAGTAGTGGAGGCGTCAGGAGTGTCATGCTTTAGCACAAACTCCAACCGTTCCGTTTACCTCAAGGCGGAAGATTCTAGATGTTCCAATGCTTTTTCATTCCGCGACAGTTTCAGCAAATTTGTCGGACATTTAAAGCATTAAAGAAACGAAAAAACTGTTGAATGAGCAGCAGACAAAGTTCGCTAGTCGGTTGTAGCTCGCAATAGCGACGTGCAAAGGGCGTTCATGAACGGATTTATGCACCCTGGTGATCCGTACATTACATAACTAACCTTGGCTGTGCCCAGATAATTAAATCCCTGTAGTACAACTGGTAAGTCCGACATTACATTACAGCAGACAACTTACCGTCAATGAACGCAAGCGAATGAGAACAATGCTTTCCGCAAGCATTGATCGGTGACAACTAGATCCTCCTAAGTGGTTGAGAAAAATGGGCGAACCAAGCCACTGATTTAATTTTGGAACCAGACGCCATACTAACGGATCAATAAACTAAGTAGTCGGAGATTTAGCCAATTCCAAGTTGAGCATCGCTCATGTGTGATTGCAGATTTTGAACTGTGCACAGGGGTACCTAAGGCGTTTCACAGAATATGTTTGAGTTACACCTGAACTTTAACAATGAGATTCTAGTCGCCGGTAGTTAAATTTTCAACAATTTCGCCGACGCTGCAATGCCCTGTTCAGAGCAATTCCCCGAAACAGTAACGGGACCTGGACTACTTCGACATATCTAGAATAACACGAGGTTGTGAGTGGGCCAAGAATCACCTTAACAAGGCTGGATTGTTACCAACGCAGTTGATATGAACGGAAATCTGAAAATGACAGCTCCATGAAGACATTTTGATCCTGGAACAACCTAAGTTAGTTAGTCATTTGTAATTAGACAACACGGTCCCAAAATAAGAGTCTAAAGGCCAATCATGAAGCGAATTTCGAAGAGATAAGGAGACTACGTTCATCGTGGATCACCGATGGCAGACCACTGTTAGGGAAATTTCAGATATTGCTAACAATCATGTCTCAGTAAAGCGTCTCCAATCTAGTAGAAAATCGACACGCCTACAAACAGAACCAAACAATTTATTGCACTGAAACGTTCAGCAAGCAAGAGGTGCCAAGTAGAACTGAACTTCCGTTTGTTGACTGTGTCATGAGCTACAATTACATCGTGGCTGCTGCGAGAAAGGACCAGTTTCGTCATCAATACGGAAGAGCTCAGAAGCAGAAAGTGAGTCCCCAGTCTTCCTGAAGTGAGGTCACAGTACACAGTAGAATTAGTATGCAGTTCCCAACCCCGAACTCCAAGCGGATTACCGACACACACGTATAGGCGGTAAGCACTCTGAGTAAACACTACGAAAGCGCACATAACTACATTGCCCAAGCAACTATCGTGCAAATACGTGGCAACTTAACTGAGTTGCCCCAAATTTCGGTGTCACAAATCAGAACCATATGAGAGAACCTACTAATCCACAAGTCACCTGGCTCATACCAGATATCACCCGTCGCAGTGAAAAGATGTGCAAATTAATTAACTAAAAACACTAACAGTATTTTGTAAGTGTTCTTTGTCAACTGGTCATTTATCGAACAGCCAGAAAAGGTCCATAAAAACACCTACCTTCAAAGGTGCGTACAAAGGTCGAGTAAACTATGGAACAGTGGTCGTTTCCAGCCCCCAAAGTAATAAACGGCTTACTAGAAGACTCGCCGGATGATGACAGCAGACACCAGAATGATTACTAATAAGTAGTGTAGCAGATTTATGATTTTTAGATGAGACCCAACTGTGAAAAGTCAGGGCTTCGGCTGGATTCAAACCAGCGACAGACACAGAATGCCTCAACGCGGCAAGCGCTCTACCAGCTGCGCTACGAAGCCACACCGGGAGCTCGGAAATTTCATATTTGGACTCTGTTATCCACCCATCAGCAGTGGCGTTGGTGGATTCTAGCGTGAACTGTTTGAGAAGTCCTGCCGGGGCAGTCGATCCCCTGAATCATTTGGTGGACTCCATATGAGACAATGGGACGGGTGGGTAACAGAATCCAAATGTGAAATTTCCGAGCTCCCAGTGTGGCTTCGTAGCTCAGCTGGTAGAGCGCTTGCCGCGTTGAGGCATGCTGTCTGTCGCTGGTTCGAATCCAGCTGAAGCCCTGACTTTTCACAGTTGGGTCTCATCTAAAAAACCAAAATGATTATCAAAGAGTAGCATGAATCACGCAAAAGACAGGAATACGTCACGAACTTGCTGATCGTTCGTGAATTTCGAGCGAAGGCGGCTGCCGACGCAGAACTGATCATTGATGTGATGTTTTAATTTCCCTAGATCTTTCAGTACAGCTGATCATTCCATCCTGCTACACAAACTCTGCAGCTGTGGTGTCGGGTGGCTGAGGGGTTACCTGACTGAGCGTAGATTCAACGTCAAGATGAACTGACAGTTTTCAGAATGTTTCTCTGTAAACAGAGACGATCCATCTCGATGCCTCTGTGGTTTGTTGTCTCTGTTGTTGAACCACGCAGCAGTGTTCAAACACGGATGTGGCTGTAAGTCGGCGACACAAAACCTTGAAGAGACGTTGAGTTGTCTGAAGATGTGTAAAACCTTGCTGTAAAACCCCGACTCAATAGGCCCACAATATAATAATGCAATTCATAGAAATCGGATTCTTCTCCTTAATATAATTAACACGGAAATCCTTGGTCCCGAACACATCATCATCATCATCATAGACAGTAATACATCAGTGGTTCACACTAATGCTTAACTGCCACAAAACCATGAAGAAAAAGCAAACCCTGTATAGGAAGAGAGAAGGGAAAAAAGGGACGGGAAGGGACCTAACTACCGAAAATAACTACGTCCATATTCAAACATTCAACATCAAGGTGCCTACACCCTGCAAACAAACAACCGAGCTGATAGTGAGAGTTAGGCGACATCAGCGAGACAACTTCCTTACGACTTTCACTATCCCACCTCATTAAATGAACTCACTTCACAGACAACTCCGCCAAGCAACGACAATATTCACGCCACTGAGCTCGATCAACCGCCATCTCACCTAGAGTCTCCAACCACCCACTCTGTGAGTCGCGAGGGCCCCAGCCCGGGAGACGAACTCGATCTACAGTGGCCAACCCCTTCGTGAACGACTTCAATTCCCTACGCCAGGCCATTCTCTGTCCACCTCGCACATTACACCAGTCGGTCGCAGTGTCAGCGAACAGTGCTCGGTGTGGAAGACCAGCTGGCATCCTTAATTCGTGACCTAACCATCTAAGTCTGTGAAAACGTAGAGAGTGAACAAAAGAACTCGTTTGACAATCACCACCAAACATCCGCTTCCTAACCTCCTCGTTACTTACACGCTGGTGCCACCCGATACGAGCGATCGAACGCAGACATCGGTGGTCAAATACCTGAAGACGGTTCACCTCTTCTACCCTGAGCGGTGATTTTCGTTAATTGCGCCTGAGACAAACCAAAGGACGAGTGAACAAAGTAACTTTATTCCGCTCCAACAAAGTGTGCGACAATGAGGAAATTGCAAGGTATTTATGGGGTGCACAACGACCTACAAACATTCTTGAAAAAGGAAATTGGAGGACAGACATCAAGTAGTTGAGGACACTGAGCCACCAATGAGCATAGCGGAATAAGGGCCAAACAAGTAAAAACAATAGCGATGGTTACCACTCGGCTGTTCACGGCATTTCCGTTTATTCTGATTAGATAGAATCGCTTTCTAGAGGAAGGAGGCGGTTTCTGATGGAAAAAATTGGACTCTTTTAACAACCCTACAGAACGACTCAAAATTTCTAAGCCGGTAGTTCACAGAAAAAACTTGTCGTTCAATGTCGACAGGCTGCTACGTAACGGTTAAGGTCAGTTAACAGTGGAACGCACTGTCCAACTTTTTGGCCAGAGCCGAAGCGACTGAGGATTTTAAAACTCCAACCAATGGACACATATGGGGGAGACAACCTACCTAATTAGCTCACCCAAATAAACCGGCACATGTGCATATCTGATGATGCGTTGTGTCAGTGTCTTTATGCTCGTTGCTGGTCGGATTGCAATTAAGAGGATCTACTGAATTTCCTTTGTTCACTTCCGTCCACGTTTACACATTTGTAAACCGTCTAGCATAATCTTCTCCAATCAACACGGAGACAAAAAGGCACAATCAAGAAGCCCTTTTCCCCTTGTGACAGCCTACGAACCTATGTCCGATCGCTACAAAAATAACACCACACATTTGGTGACAAAATTACACTGGGATACACCCTTCGGCCAGTCCCCTTCGAAAGGAAGCACTAGACTTGACTTTCGCAGTTATCAGGGCTCGTTAGCATCGTATACCCACCTCCGAAAGGAAAATATTCTTCCCGTTACCTAATGTGATTGATGTTCACTTTGTCGTTAACATGTCTATCTCACGATCATGAGAATCGGAGTACGGAGGACAAATCCTACGGATCAGTCCCCGTAACAATAAAATAAGAATCCAATGCTACTTTCCAGAGTGAAGCAACCGAAACTATTGGCTGAACGCAATACTATGGTGAGATGATTCGTACACAAGCTGTGGTGAGTCAGGTTAATGTGTTACGCATTAAATTATAGACTTGAAGGAACACAGCCACCAGGGTTGCAGTAGGAGCACAATTCAATGCTAGAATAGACTTTAAAAGTCGAACCGAAGAAAACACCTTAAAATAAACCAATTCATAATGACAACCTTTGTAGAAATCACACAAACAAACAGACTGCAAAAACGCTCCGGAAAACATGAAAAAGGAGTGTTCAAGTAAAAACATTCGCGTAACGTTTAAGGGGAAGCAGGGCTCACTTTGACCATGTACTCCATCCGGCTATGGGCATGCTTCTCAATTATCGCTTCCACCCATATTAGTGGCTTTACCTGGAAAAAAAGACCAGAAATAGCACAGTAATAGTAAACGAAAGCAGATTATACAATAAAATACAGGCTGCATAACATGACAGAAAAATAACCACTTCGGAATTCATGAAAATCGACCAGCGGAACAAACAAGCGTCATCATCATCATCATCATCATCAAAAACAGCCATGAAAGGTTGATGCTTATCGATGCGAATCTACAACGAACCGCGGCGGAATGTACAGTGGGTCCATGCTGAATGACGTAAAACAAGCAGTGTCCAACAGATGACTTAGAAGTTCGCAATGTCTACATCATGTAATATTTGCTTCAATGCAATATAGCGAAACATTTATGAAAGCCAGAAGACAAGGCCGGACAACCCACAGTTGGACCAGCATGCCTGAGGCAACTGGGACCAAAGTTTGCTATGGCACGATTGACTGTAGACAACGCTAACACTTAACTGTGAGGAGCTTACGTTGGCAATGGGGGTGGGTGGTCTAACCATAAACAGCACATTAAGTCAGATACTTCCAGTAAAAACAGGACTATGTGAAACAGAGGGTGACAACCGATACATTACATTGAATTACTTCAGAATGACATCAAAGATAACTGTAGGCGGTCCTATGAGCGTGGCCAACCAAAAATTACAGTCAAAAAGTTGGGTCGTGGAAGCTGAACCGAGAACTCACCAACAGGCTGCACAAGGCTACACGTGCAAACAAACGCCGAGTGACACTACGCTGGTATTGCAAAACGGTAGTATAAACATGAATGTCGCACTCCACAAGTGGTCGTGTGGTTGGTAAATGCAAAAATGCACTAAGGCAATTGCGAATTGGCCTATTTCACATAACTGTATCTTCGAAACAGTGAATGAAGCACAGCTGAGGACAAAAATCGGCTTTCCGGCATTACGCATTAGAACGCGCCTGTATGTTCGTAAGAACTCAGAATATGACGTTAGTGACAGCTTGATTTATGGATACCGACTAACTAGATACAACAAAGACCGCTTACAAAAAACCTCATCAACAAAAAAGCAGTGGATCGCCGGCTAGAAACGTGGCACGGTAGCATAAGGCATACGTACAAGTGTAGGTTGTCATATGGAAATTGGTTGTCATCAAGCTAGTAAAGTGGCATGTTGTTTTGGTTCACTAGAATGAGAGGTTTTTTTTGGAGTCAAAAGTGTCAACCGAACTTGACGGATACTCGGAAGAAAGCCGGAAAGATATGCGATGCAAAGTGGCACAGTTCTGCCTCTTCAATCCTTTTGGGATGGCGCTATGAATGTAACAAACCACAACGATCCTATGCAGATTCGGAGAGTTTGACAACTAAAAAATGAGACAAACGAATCAATCGCTGAGAGTGGTGCAGTCCTCCACCATGAAGTCCAGCGTAACAGAACTGTGAGCCCCATCACATCAACCATTTGCTGTATGTCATGTAACCACGGTTAGAAGCCTACATCCTAGTGTGTTGATTAGAGAGATCAGCGGTATTTTCAGGGTTACATCTGAAAACGCAAAACATACCGACTGAAAAAACGTATCCGTCAGGGATGCATTTCGTACCATGACACATCAAAGCCATCTCAAACACGGTTTTCAACTGTCAACTTTCTTGCCAATAAATGCGTATGAAAGTAGCAAAGTCTCTTCTGTTCCTTAACTGAGATGCAAATATCAGTACCGGTCAAGTGTCAACAGTACGTGTGCCGTACGGTAATTGAGACAATCACTTGAAAAGCGTTGTCATTGACAACCCAAAGCAGTTAGATTATCTTGAGACCATGACTGACCGGAGGTTGTAACAGTAGAGAATGAAATAAGCAACCGCTGCAAGAGGACTACAATGTATATCGTTGTGAAAGAAGACCGCCTAAGGAGCAAAACTCATCACAGCTATTAAGTTCAGTTATGAACGAGTGACTTCGGAATGCTGCGAGAGAATACTGAAGGTGACTAATAGAAATCACAAAAATTCGCTATTGACGAAGGTGGATGCGTTGTCGCAAGACGTTAACAATTCGACCACTCTCATCTGCCGCGAACGCAAGACAGTAAATTCTATGTAAAATGTGGGTGACAGTAACAGAAATGACCAACCTCCGGGCTTTACACAAGACGAACTGGTGTCAAATGTTTCAATGAAGAAAAACTGTCTGAATCAACAGTTTATGCGCATAAACGGTCAGATAGCGTTTACTGATCAGTAGTGAATCAAAAGACGCGAGCAACATTAGGTTCGACTACACAACTGCGGTAGCATAACAAAGACTATCCTACCAGCCTTGACCGGGGACACTCCAGATACGCAGTGGACAAAATCATCCGCTACAGGAACCCTGAGAGTGTAGTTGAAAACGAAAGCATGGGACGTGTGTCAGTGCAGAGAACTTCCATGTGGACTGGCAAGCTTTGAGGACCGACAAGGAGATCACGTGGGCCGAGGTCGTTCACAGGAAGACTGAGGTCACGCCGGTGCCACAGATGGTGTAAGCTGACAAACGCCATCTGAGCCATTGTTATGTGATGTGTGATCACGCCATTAGTAGGTGCAAAGGGCATACCAAACTGACGGACGGAAGCTTTTAATCAGCCTAAGACGTTCTGGGCTCCCTGTGAGACCTCACAGATTAAGATGATGTCGTCCGCATATTGTGTCTCCAATTCGAGCGCCTGGGAACAAATCCATACCGTCATATTCGCAGTTTGTCAAAGCACACTTTAGAACCTCGTCTACTGCAGGTGAATAGGAATAAGGAGGTTGGACAACCCTGTAGCATTCTACTTGAGATGCCAAAGGTCGGTGATACGTCGTTCGCGTGCTTCCCAGACACATCCTTCTTCAACAGACAGTCCCACAGTGCACATCTGTCAACTGAATCGGAAACCCCTCTCACATCCGAAAAGACGACAACAACAGTTGACCTGTTATGTGAACAGCGGAATTCAGGCGTATGACGAAATGTGAACGTGTGGCCATTGCAGCCACGACCAAGGCGAAAGCCAACTTGATTCTCACCGATATGGTCTCCGTGTGTTTCGCGTAATCAACGGTGTACAATGGTTGCGACCAACAGAGGCCAGGTTTAATCTTTTTGTGATTTGCATTAGTGCGTGGGTTCTTTTTAAAAATGGGGTCGGTGTTAACTAGACCGCAGGCATTTGGAAAATCACTGATCCAGAGTTTGCGGAGCAGGGCCGTCGGCTCTTTAACTAAAGCTGCGCCTCCATCCACAAAAAGAGCTCGTCTGGGTCAGATGCCTTGTGACGTTAGAGAAACTTCTGATGGCGGGGAAAACATCAATCGATCAATGAGCACAGGCAGTACCCAAAGTCGTAGTCAACGGCGCAGGTGGCCAGCTAAAATGTTCCCGGAAACGCTCAGTTCAGGGTCCTAAGCGTCGTTGCAGGTTATGAACGGGCTCCCCGTTGACTTCGCAGAATACCTCGTTCACAACTGTTACCCGTTGCCCAGACGAGATAGAAGAGCTTAGGAGAGTTCCCGGTAGCTGCAACTTGCTCCATCTCGACAGCGCGTTGTGCTCATTATACCTTATGATCCTCCCATAGTTGCTTCCGTGTTGCCAAATGCATTGCCTTGTAGGCCAAATTGTATTCGCTGTTGGATGGAATATTCTGGAGAGAATCAAGAAGTTCTAGTGATCGCACAGAAATCCAGCAGTTGACAGCTGAACGAGCAGTACTGCCACACGAGGCAATAGCGCAATTAAGCGCCACATGCCCTATATGTACCCAATGTGCTTCAACATCGTCTGGTGAATGGGGTCTTAGGTTGGAGGCAAGCGTATACCGGTAAGTGTAAACCGCCTGTGTCCCTGCTAGGGTGGACACGTCAGTTTGTGGTTGACGAAGAAATGGCTACCCACCAAGGCGCACAGCGAACTTGGCACCTAAAGGTACATGATCGGTATCTACATAGGTTCTCCAGATTGACTTGAGCCCTTGGAAACAGCCAGGCCATCGATAGTCGACGGTTTTGCGGTCAACCTGTGTCTACGAGTGAATCAGTGAAAGAAGCGCCAGGTGGAGCACTGACGTCTAGGACGTCGAAAAGCAGTGCGTCCCAGAAACAAGCAGTTATCGGCACAAAAGTGCAACAACCGTTCACCGTTATCTGTTTGACGCGTGCCATAACAGTATAGGCCACGTAAATCATGCTCGTCAGCGCTTCACCTGCATACTTTAGCATCCAAGTTCCAAGACAGTACAACGTCCGTGCATCGTGTGGAGCGCAGAAGGTTGATGAGCCGGTAACAAAAATCACATTTCAGTGGATCTGGACTACAGTCTGTAAGGGCACATGCTGCAGAAAGAAACAGGCAATGTTTCTGACGAACACCTCTCTATGCTGTAACCACACCATCAAGTTTGACAGCGTGAAAATGGCTGCTGATGAGTAATCCAGTCGAGCAGCGCCTTCTCTGCGTATCATCATCATAGACAGCAATACATAAGTGGTTAACACTAATGCTTAACTGCCACACAACCATGAAGAAACAGCAAACCCTATATAGAAAGAGAGAAGGAAAAAGAAGGGGACGGGAAGGGACCTAACTACTGAAAATGACTACGTCCCTATTCAAACATTCAGCA
>QNGE01001649.1:138404-153842 GCA_008508345.1 Paragonimus westermani
TGACCCTCAAAATGTCCCACCCATCGTTCTAACTTTCTGGATTTATTATAGATGAGTGTGCCATCTGTCTCGCTGATAGCTTCACTGGCAGATGGTCGACTGGGACTAGTGGCACGGATCAGCTTAAACAGTTCGCCAGTGTTTCCTGGAGCAAAAGCCATCTCCATTTCCTTAACTTTTCCCAATAACCAAGCCTCACGATCAGCCTTTACGCTACGTTTCAGTTTCCTACGGACATCTCTTCTACACTTGTATAAACTGCCAGGAGGGATGTTCCGTCTGGCTTCTAACAACTCTAGGGATTTCTCCGAGATCCAATGTTTGTTCATTCCATGTACCCCCGTACCGCATGCCACAGTACCTGCTTCACGAATGGCTCAGAGGCAAGATACGCCTAGTTTCGTTTACAGGTGCTACACAAAATTCCTTCACTGAATCTGGAGTAAGTATCGTTAACATAGCACCGCACTCACATTACCGTCATTTTGCCTCTTTAGCGTTAACCGTGGGTGCATCAGACGTGGCTGTAAGAGCTGTTCTGCAACAGCAACGTGGTGACAACTGGTGCCCGCTAACTTCTTTCTCCAATCGTGTGCAACCAATTGAGTCGCAATATGATGCTCGTTGAAAGGAGCTGTTAGTGGTATCTGCCAATATGGAGATGTTCTTGAGAGCAGAATTTTGACCGTCCTCACACATCATAAGCCCATAACGTACGCCCTACGCTTGAAGTTTGGTAAGAAACTCACCAGAGAGACTCCATGCTTGCACTGTATCGCACAGTTCACGATTGATATCCGCCACATTTCAGGTGACTGTAGACAAGCAGTCGATGTACTTTCGCACACCAGCTCCATGAATAACAGACCAGACAGCTCAACGGACCTCGTAGCGATGGCCGCCACATAGGGTAATGATATGGAGACAGAACAACTCCAGAGGTCAAATCCTCTCAACCTATAGCGATTCTTTATGCATCCTCCCAAAGGGTTGACTGTGATTTACAAAAAATCACTCGCTATTTGCACCATTAGCTTTACGTCGCCAAAATTGTGAAACAACTGATCACTTAGATATACGCTTAACAGTGAAGATGGTCCTCGACATTCTTGTCTTGGGTAAATTAGATCGCGACATCCGCACCTGGTCCAAAGCGTATATGTAACGTCAACTGTCTAAAATTTGGCGCCAAATACGATACCCATTTGGCAGTTTTGCAGCCCGCGAAGGGAGTATTCATCATGTGCATGTTGACATAACTGGACACCCGCCACTCTCTGATGGGAATAAGTATATTTTAACCTGAGTAGTCCGATCTACAGGTCGGCCAGAAGATATATTCCAAAATGTTCACCATAAACCGTCGCATAAACATTTTCAGGACGTCGGTTCGCCCACCTTGGATATCCCATGACAGTGATCACTGACCAGGCCCATATCTCGATTTGACTTTGACATCACTGCTCAAAGCATTAAAAAACAAGCGGATTCGCACCTCACCTTACCACCCGACAGCTAACGGGCTAGTTGAACACTTTCATCGACAGCCTAAAAGTTGTCTAACCGCTAGAAACAAACCTTTGCCGCATGAAGTTCTGCAGTTCCTCCTGTTAGGCATCCGGAACGCGTTGAAAGCCGGTCAACACACCACTCTTGCTCAGTTAGTATATTGGTGTTCGTTACGTCTACCTGGTGAGCTGGCTGTTCTATACAAAACGAGACACGACGATACCGACCAACCTTAACAGTAATACATATGACGCCAGCGTACGTCTATCCTCGTCTACCAACTTGTTCCTATGTTTTGATTCGTGCTGTTGTTCACCGACGATCTTTTCAGCCACAGTATACGAGTCGATTCCGGGCAACCAGGCGGCATTATAAATCTGTCCCAGTGAAGCACAACGGTACATGTGGGGATATAATAGTCGACAGTGAAGGTGGCGTTTATCAAGGTACTTGATGTTATAACTCAAGCCCCATCGGAAAGAGTCCCTCCTACCACTGATTTGTTTGATATAAGCAGAGGTTAGGCTACCGGCGCGACCCCGTAAGTATCGACGATCGAAAACTTCCAGAAAAGAATTGGTCGAGAGGCTGGGACGCCGGTGTGGTTTTCAGACTCCGTTGGTGTCTTCTGATCATTTTTCATATTTCTGTCGCCCAGTCAATGTTTGACGGTGTACGCGCAATGGCTGTTTTCGACAAGCAGTTTTTCAAAGAAAAATAAACGGAACATCATTTATGGAACCAATAGAAGCAGATATCTGGTATAATCGTTTTCCACCACCAACCACTATGAGTTTTGGATACGGCAGAGTAGTTATCCTGCATCTACATAAGACGTGGAAGAGGTCGCATTTAGTGAGGGACGGATGTAAACTAGGTACTGCAAGAGTTGAGCTAGAACAGCCTACGATGGGTGCAATCAAGACGACTCTACTACGTACAGCGCCCAAACCAACAATATCCTCTAGACCATCAAAGTCAACTGCCAATTTGCTTTTCCAGTGCTCCGACCATCCATGATTGGGTGTCAGCGGTTTCGGTTTACAGAAACACTGGTATATTCAGTCAACCATTTGGATACTTTTTAGAGGGGAGCTCCGAAGCGGTCTTGGTTACCTACCATTTTTCATGCTTGAGTGTCAACTTTCAATTGCGCCCTTTTTGTTACAGCCCTTTGTATGCGGTCAAACGCGTCTGAACCAGTGGGGATACCGACAGGTACCAGGGATACTCGACCGTACGACTCATGCTGCACGCTTACTTGCTAATCTGTTGTATTCTCGTTTCGACTTACTGCCCGCTCGCACGTTAGTTTCGTGCATCGGAAATATATTCTCCATCTAATTAATGGGTTGTTTTCGACCAGTAGTCTCGGTTCATTTGCCCACTACACTGATTTGTGGTGGCGGTGAGTCGATATAAAACAAAAAGGTCGACAACAGCGAGGCTGTCAAAAGTTTCGAAAGCTACACTAACAAACAGGCATACCTCTAGCGAATAAATAATAGTAATTTGCACAATAGCTAGAGATCACTTCTTGTTACTGATAACAATATCATAGTCAACAATAGACCAGTGGTTTTCACTTATGCCTAATTGCCATATACACCGTCGAGCTTAAACACCGAATGCGCAGCAATTTAGAACAGACAGAAAAAAACTAAACCTAAGCTCCTATTATAACAATTTACACGGCTGAAATAAACGAACTCACATGTGTATTCAGCCGGTACGACATTAGCTCGAACTCGCCGTCTGGAGGAATAAAGGAGATGGTCCGATCATTTTCGAAACGAGACAAACGAACACACTGGTGGAATTTGACGTCTTCCAGTTCAACGGACTTCCCTTTGCCACCTAAGTACGGGAAATTCGTGGTTAATTATGTCAAATTTACAAGCTAAATCGATCAAGACACTTACGACCAATATTTTCAAACCTGAGTTTATCGTTTACACCGAGTCTTAGCTCCGGCATTCCGGATAGATAAACTCGTAGCTTAATGCTGCCGACGATTTCACTGCGTAAAACATTACCGGTAGAGCTGACCTACATAAAGATGGGATAAAAATCAGATTCAAACTTACCAAAAGGTTAACGGATTCAACGACATCCAAGAAAACTTCATTTTTTCTGTATTTGAGGTTTTCAGAACGCCAAGAAACTGCGTTTGTGACAGCCATGGGTGGTCGGGGCGCAATTTCAAGCTTATGACTTTGTTGGGTTATGTATTCTTGAAGTATTTTAGTGTCCGTGGTCTGTGGATATCCGAAGTCCATTAATTCATCCAACAACTCGTATGTGATAACAAAGTTGTCTCTAATGCTCTCCTCTTCGAACTCACCAAAATACTCCAAGAATATCTGCAACATTAGGCAATCAGTAATGCAAATCCTACGCTGACGAGTTTGTAAAGAAAAGACAGAACCATTGCGATATTCGCATTTTTCCGAGTCAGACATACGAGATAAAGGTAGTTGTACTTGACGTATGTGTAGGTAATCTCGCCAATTTGCAACACAGGAATCAAATTTCCCTCATCTTCTCGTTCCATTGCAACAGGAAGGAACTTTTCGATTGCACTATTTTCGACATCACCTCTGTAATTCCTGTATATGAGTACTTTCCCCTTGTTGTCCAGTATAAAGAGACCTGACACAACCATCCCCCGCCGCCGGATTATTTATAGTGCGCGCCTTGTAGTCAGCGACTTCAAATTTCAAATCCAGGACTTGATGAAGCGATTTTTAGGCCAGTGCCTGTTGACGTCCTGATACTTGAATGGTGTGATCCGGAGATTTACCATACTGCGTTTTCTGTTGATGTGTTCAGTGGTGGTCTAAGGGTAGGGACAGAATAAAAGGAGTATCAAAACCTGGCTGGTCTAAATAGCAGAAACCAATCATACCTCGGTCAGTACACTGTAGGAAAAAGGTGGTTCCGATATTTGTCTAGCTCTCTTTCGAATATATCCACGCTCTCAGCCTCAACGATCTTTGCAGGCAGCTTGTTCCCCCAGTTGACTACCCTGTTAGTGAAGAAGTTATATCGGACAGCCAATCGTGATTTTGTTTTCTTGACTGTGAACCTATGGCCCGTTAAATCTCTGTTCTGACGCATCTCGAACAGACCTGCCATGGGGCTTATTCCAGTGTAGTGGGTAATTTTGTACATTTCAATAAGGTCTCCTCTTACCCGCCTACGTTCGAGCGAAAATAAGTTCAACGAAGTTAGTCGGTCTTGATAGTTTAGACCCTTCATACCCCATACCATAAGTGTGGCGAACTTTTGTACTTCTTCGAGGGCGGCTATATCCTTTTTGAGATATGGTTCCCAAGCTTGGACACAATATTCCAAATGGGGTCGAACTATAGCCGAGCACAATGGAATGAACACCGCTGGACAGCGGTTAGCGATCGCCGATTTCAGTCGATATAACGCCGGCCGCGCTCTTGTCGCGGATGCGGTACACTGCGCAGATGGAGTAAACGCACCAGTGACTTGGATACCCAAGTCTTTTGTTCGCTGCTTAGTTGTTAGTTCAACTGTCTGTCCATATGCATCCCCTAAATACCTGGGCATTGACTGGAGAGCTTTGGCGAGGATATGACTCTTAAGAACGTTCAGCGGTAGATCCCACTTTAATGTCCATTCGCAAATTTTGAGAATGTCCCCTTGGAGAGCGGTCGAGTCCGACGAACTCCCGACCAGCTTTATATCGTCTGCATACAGATAACATGGGCAGACAAAGTCCTTGGTCAGGTCGTACACGTATACGAGCAAAAGCAGAGAGGCGAGGATTGATCCCTAAAGAACGCCACTTAACGGAGAACCTTTGTCCGACAGTACCCCTCTTACTCTCGCCCTACATGACCTTACAACTAGAAACGCCTGCATCCATCTGCAGATTCTAGTAGAGATTCCAGCTTTTCGGAGTTTCCAGCATAAAAGCCTGTGGTTGACAGAATCCAAGGCTTTCTGAAAGTCCAGGTAGCACACCTCGACCTCTTCTCCTTTATCCAGTTTCTCCGTGACATTGTCTAAAAACGTCAAAAAATTGGTAAGACAAGATATCCCTCTTAGAAAACCATGTTGAGGAGATCTGAATAATTTCTGTTCACAGAGAAACTTACAGATTCTCTCTCGCAATATTCGTTCGAAAATTTTGCTGATAGCACTCGGCAGGCTTACTGGTCGGTAATTTCCAACTTTTGATCTGTTGTCATCTTTGAAGATGGGAGTTACAGTGATTTCAGTAGCTGATACATGGTTTCAAGGCATGGGCCCAAGGTTCCATGATGCAGTCAGCTTTTCTTGCTCAGTGTCAGCGGGCATCTCTTGATCTGAAAAGTGATCATTGAAAACTGGGTGTAGCACCTCTCTTGGGGATTACAGTGAATATCAGGCTACTGAGGTTGCTGTCCCAAGCTCTTCCTCGTGCACTTCTGTCTCTTTCTGCATCCAGCCCTGAAGTGCGTGTACATCAACTGCCTGAGCCTTCCGAATAAACTACTAGAAATCAGTCGGCTGGTCCACAACACTAGCCCTCACATTCTTGCTTTAACGGAGACCAGGCTTTCCGCAGATACCGGTGATAATGAACTGCATGCCCCTGGTTACTGTTTGTAACGGACGGACTCCTCCCGTGGACGCATGGGGGGCTGCGCCGTTTTCCTAAGCCAGAAGCTTCCCGTGCGAACGGTCGTAGAGGAATTTACCTTTCCAGAGAAATGCGCACGCTCTGAATCAAACTACAACTTCGCAGACGTGACACACTTCTTTCCAATGTCGTGTACCTTTCACCGTCATGCAGTGCATCCGACGACGAGTCCGTTCTTGCTACCCTAGACAGACACGTCTACACAGCGTTTCTCCTATCTCCTTAATATGGGTGACTTCAACGCACTCAAACTCAACTCTATGGAGGACTGTGGCTGCGGGTTCTCGAAACCATTGACAATGTTGATCCATGAGAAAGCCTGGACACAGCATGTCGATCTACCTACAAGGCACCGTTCGATGTGGTCATTGCGAACGAGCCTCGCCTGGTCGATAGGGTGGTCATCAAACCACCACTGGGGCATGGTGACCACATGCTACTAACCTTTGACTTTATGTGTTACTGGCTCCAAAACGCTGTAACAAAGACTTCATTCCGGAACTTCCAGAAGGCTGGATTTAACGCACTGAGAACGTTCTTAAGCACACTCAACCTCACAACCGACTCAGTGGACTTGAACTACCTTCCCTTTAAAGTTGTCATTCGCGAAGCTGATGAGACATTTATTCCCCGAAAACTATGGAAGTTCTCTCCCCGTGCACCGCTTCCGCAGAACATACTCCGACTTCTTGAGGTACGTTCCCGTCTATTCTCTAAGCAAAAGCTAACAAGTAAGCCAGAGGATCTAAAGACCCTTCACTTTGTACGAAACAGGTGCAAGCGGGAAATCCGACAACACACCCAACAGGCACAGTCAAAATCCTTTTAGACTTACCGACGGGGAAACCCCCTCCAACCCTGACGCGTTTGCCAAGATGTTCAGAGAATAATACTCAGCAGCCTGCAGCGTGGTTCCACCAAACTTGCATCCAGTTATCCTGCGGAAACTTCCAGTAACCACTCCTGACAGTTGAGTTCTCTGTGCTCGACGTTCAGGATCTTTTGTTCAACACTAATCCATATAGTGCCATCGGACCGGATGCGATCCATCACTGAATCCCCGAAGAAGCAACCCTCAGTTTGGTAGCGTTCCACTTCAATCTTCCCACACAGATAATCCTGACCGGCACTCTTCCGGTGGCGTGAAAAGAGGCCACTGTCACATCTATATTTAAAACAGACGATCGTCACTCTCCTGCGAGTTATCGGCCGATCAGCATTACCAACATCCCATACAAGATAATGGGGCGACGAATAAAACGCACATCTTTAAGCATTTCTTCTCAAATAACCTTTTCTCTTCGACCCAGCATGGCTTTATTCCCGATCGATCATGCATAACCAATACATTAATCTTCATGGATAGCCTGACAGAGGCCAAAGACAATGGCCATACCTCGGATGTTATCTTCTTTGACTTTGCTGAAGCCTCCGACCGTGTCCCACATGGTCCTGTGGTACATATACTAGAAGCTTATGGGGTCCAAGGAGAGGTTCTGCGCTGGATTACTTCCTTTCCTGGTAACAGGACTTTCATAGTAAAAGCCGATTCGGGCATTTTTCCTCCATGCCCAGTCTCTGTGAGAGTCCCTCAAGGATCGGTGCTTGGTCCATTATTGTTCTTGATCTACATCAATGACCTCCTCGAGCTGATCTCAAACAACGTCCTCCTTTATGCAGATGACCTAAACATCTGGAGTAATTGTGACTCCAATGCACTTCAGCTTGACCCTGGCCGTATTAATTGCTGGTCAAATGACTGGATTCTCCCCCTAAGCCACATCAAGTGTGCGCACATGTTACTCGGAGGAAACTCCGGAAACCTATTCGTGATACACGGTGCACAAAGTGTAGTAGATATCACGAAAGTAGACCTCGACAAAGACCTAGGGATTTGGTAATCGTCTGGTTTATCCATCTCTTCTCATCACCAGCTGGCCGCCAAAAGGGATTCTATGACTCTTGGGATGATAAAAAGAGCATACCCCCGCATAGACAACCACGCCTTTCACACGCTTTACTGAGTCTACCTAAGACCACTGCTTGAGTATGCCAGTCAAGTCGTCTACACCGGTCTGAAGAAGAACATACTCGCCATTGAATGTGTCCAGCTAATGGACACCAAAATGGCCACTGGCTTACGGCATCCCTCCTACGAGTCTCGCCTCGAAATTATTGGTCTTTGTCCACTTGAGTTTCGGAAACTCCGCGGCGACTCAATTCCTACACACTTTCTCTTTGGCACAGGACTCGGGCAGCAGTTCTTTATCCTAGTTAGTGATAACATTCGAAAAGGTCACGGCAAGGAGCTCTATAAGCTTCGACCCCGAACCTTCCTATGAAAACAGCTTCTCTCTTATAAAGTTGCCAACTACTGGAACGACCTACGACCAGAGGTTGCTAGCTGCTCTTCTAAGGACAGTCTCAAAGTGTTGATGGATCCTCACCTACTTAATAAACCGTTAGGTTAGTAAATAATTCTGTTCTGTTAGGTTGTTATTTCGCTCTGTTCTTGGTACTTACTTTTACCCCCCAGAACGCTGCTTCACCCTGTTTTCAATGGCTGCCTTTCAGGTCAACAGAAAACCTCTGGACATCGAGACGAACAAACTGACTGGATCCGGGTAGATTGTGCCCCCAGTCACAAATATGCGTACGAATTGCTGAAATCACCGCCATCTCATGGTGATACGCAAAGGATAAGTTAGGCGACAGTCAGATGCGCAGATCTTTCTTCAGATCGTTTTTCATGATATTTACTTCGCCAGACGCACTATGGAACAGGAATCCATTGCCAGAATCTCCACCGGGTGACATTTGAGCACAATTATTGTCACTTAGTGGGAGACTCCAATCGTCCGACCATCACGTGATCGCGTCAAGATCACTGGGCTCACTGGGATCAGTGGCATTCCAGGTTTTTAGGCTGTCGACGTACGGATTATGAAAGGGTTCTGCCAGAATGGCAGCTACTTCCTCGAGTAGTTTCAGTGGATATTGTCAGAACCCATTGCGTTGTGTAAATTAGCATTGGATGAAAGTTCTTCAAAATTTAGCACAGAACACTCCGCGGTAACTAGTGTATCGAATTTTTGTAGTGAAATCATGTGAAAATCCGATCCACCCCCATTCCCCTGAATATTTGTGCTATGCATTCAACGTCCTTTGTTTCTGGGCGTTGATTGGACCTTAATCCAGACGATTTTGTTTTATCACGTCAAGTTGATGGTTGTACGAATAGCCACTTGTCGGTCATTGCACTTTACTTGAGTGGTGTGGGCATCCAGTTTTTTTTTGGGCTCGCCTCAGAAGAGCTCTTTTGTGTATAAATGCCGTATTATATGGTTATAGTTCATACTTAGCACGATCAGCAGCAAATTTTAACCCATTCCCAAAAACGATCCGTTGATCGAAACTGTGGAGGTTGTCTAAATATTCACCTTGATAACTTGATCACTAGTACCGTGGCCTTACGATCCAATCTTGGGATCGTTTGTTTAACGCTACGTGTTGATCAACGTTCTCGTGGAAGATCGTACAACTAGTGTTTGCCGATATTTCTGCAGCAGTGGGATCGGATGCCAGATCGCTGGCGCAACGTCGCAAACTGCCGATTAGTATTCCTTGAATAACTCGGCCTCAACCAGGAAGTCAGATAAAGTTTCCCCGCTGGGCACTCGTAACGAAGGAGCTGGAGAGTTGATATTTCTTAGTCGGCGCATATGTTGAAATAAGAAGAATTTCTTCTCTTTCTCGCGATCTCAGATCACGGAGGAGACGCAAAGATATCGCAAACGACACGAACGATCAGAACGCAAGCACCCGAACCCAACTCTCGCAACTTATAACCCTCATTAAAAAAGGAAGAGACGGTCTTCAAACGGAATTTATTCGCTGCTCAGCCCAAGCGCAAAACAGCGATCTACAGCGGCCGTATTTATAGGTTTCTAGCGGTCTTGTTCCTACGCCACTGAACTACCCAAACAGAAGCAGGCGCGAAACTCGAATTTTTTTAGAATACTGGCGGGTACTGGAAGTCCGAAAATAGAAACATCCACTTCTCCTGGGATATATGGCGAATTATTTGGAAAAGTGCATTACCCACCATGAATCCTGTCAACCCACTCAATATATTTACGTAGTTAAGGTGCCCACATGTGCACGTAGTACTCCACTTGAGACAGAACTGTGGATTTGTGTGGTGGTAGAAGTACATTCGTCTGCATTTTGAACAAAACGCTTAAGCCTAAACGGTTTATTATGGGCTCTGTGAGCAGCCGCTGTACATTGGCTGGGGTCCGAAGCATTTTTGATCAACACTCCCAGGTCTGGGGTCCTTTCTAAGCATTCACTGGTGAATGTGCCTTGAACACCGGATACTTCTAGAGGTTCAGAGCCTCCATCTACGATTCGGTGTTTAACGGCGTTTAGTGGTAGGTACCACTTGAGAGACAACTCTGCCACTGTCTTGAGATACCGCGCTAAACCAGCTCGGTTTGTTAACGCTATCTCAGTAACATGAGTTACCAAGTGTTGGTTTTGTCAAGGTTTGTTGCGTTGTTATGAGATTGCTGAGGTTTGCTTGATGTTGAAAGGTGGCCCTCCGCTTTGTCTCTTCCCCAAATGAGATACACTACTCATCCTTGTTCTTACCACACCTACTTTGACCCTTTCTTTTACCCCTATTTAGTCCGAGCCCTGTAAACTTCTAAATACCAAAATTAGACATTTTTCTTTCACAATTTTTCCTGGGTAATTTATGATTCCCGTCATTTCTCGATGCATGAACAGTCGTTTTGCTCTGACCGAACCAATGACCATTTGCTTGAGTGATCTCAACCCGTTTTATCGTTCACCATTGTTGATCGGTGCCTGGTTGTCAATTTGTTGCGTGGGTACATTCTTTCTTTGATTTCTGAGGATTTCCATATTCGAGGTGAGAGACAATTTTCCTGTACATTCATTCGATCATTACCGTATGAAATCCAGTTATTACGAGCGCCTTCTCGTTAACCGTTCCTAGGATAGATTATCTCTGTCGTTGAATATTGAGAGGAATTTACTGGACCAACAGATTACGCGTAACTCGGTGTAAACTTGAATCGTTAGCGAACGATTCAATACTAAGCCCATTCACTAGGTCACTGACGGAGATTAGAAACATGAGAGGACCCAAAATAGATCCTCGATAGACACAGCTGTGTTATGCATACCTGATAGAATCTTTTTCCAACTTTCTCCTTAGCAGCCCTGTTACGCAAGAGGTCTTTTATCCTCTCAGTCACGTGAGTAAAGGTAGCATACCACGTTACCCTCTAGATGAGATAACGATGGTTTCCTTAATAGAAGGCTTCGCTAAAATACAGATAGCATGCGTCGACTTTCCTGCCTTCGTCCAATCCACTCGTGTCTTCAGCAGTGTGATACAGAAGGTTGGATTAACATAATTTCGCTCCCTAGAAACTGTGCTGGGCGGTACTGAGGAGACGGTTTCAAACGGCATACTTTGGAACATTGTGCCCGACTGGCTTTCCTATCTATATGCGTCAACCTCGCTGATCTGTACTTGTTTTATTTGTCCTGTGAGCTTCCCTTGTGAATAGCTACCATAGTGCCTACGCGCCACTCACCTTGGAATTCCCCTCCTTTAAGGAGGTTGTAAGCAGCCGCCATAGGAGACGCTGCAGAACTATCGTCAAAGGCTCAGCCATGCCCGAATTTATGCCATCGGCTCCTGCAGGCTTTCAAGAACTGAAAGAGATTAGGGATTCCCAGCCTCTCCCACTGTGAGAAGGATGTTGTTCACTCTGCCGTGAGGAGTGGACCACTGAAGTTGGTAAGAATGCGTTCCCGTCCTTCCTCCTGTGAACTTCTTGGAAGAACTCACGAATGGGGTTGGGTGAGACACTTCTAGTCCCATCTTCCTTACCATTATACCCTTCCTCAGTTTATCTCCCGCGCTGGATCAGTAGAGTCACTAGCACGACCATATCCTTGTTTTAGATTCACGGTCTGTCTGAAACAGCACAGACTTTTCTTTTGGCCGTGGCGATGACCTGTTGTCACACTGTGCATCCGTTTTGTTGTCCTTAATGAGCTGATACCTACCTCATTACAGTTCATGTACCTTGACAGCCCTTCCAAGTACACAGTCTCTTTGGGAAACTTATACCAATTCAACGTGTGCTGGACGTGCCCGGTTTTGAATTCAGTTGGAGTTACTCAAATTTCGCCTACCTACTTCGTCTGCGTTTGACACCGCTGGCTGCGGACGAATTCGTTATCCGGAGAGTTTCCATCACTCTCACTGCATCCAGCTCTTTCCTGGTTTTTGTCCCTCTGGTTACTGGCTCCTCAATATTAAGGATCAGAATGTTTCAAGATTTCTCTGACACTTTTCACCGGCCATGCGCAGTTCCACTGTACCATCCACAAGTCCGTCGATTTTGAACTAAAGAGTTGCCATTCCTTCCTTTTGCTTTGCAATCACCTCCTCCATCTGATACTTGCGCTGCTCAACAGAAAATGGAGTGTCTTTCCTCCTTTTCCAATGGTTTATGGCTTTCAGAATTTTGCAGCAATCGTGAAAAGACTTGCCAACGAACAGCAGTGGGGCAAACCCACTCCAACTGGTTGTGCAATCCGCACAACCTTACTGCAACCTCCGTTAGTTAGGAGCGCTGGCTGTGATACTACTTCTCGCAGTTATAATAATAATAATAATGGTATATTTCTTGACGCAATTGTGAGAAACACACTTATGAGAGCGTGATCAACGTAATGGTTTTCAAGCATATGCATATTTGAACACCAAATTTGAAAATTGTACGAGTCAGCTATGTGAGCAGAACAACAGAACAGACAAAACTAGATTATATGGAGCGAAAATTCAAGTTAAGGCAAGAAACTTAGACCTTCACAGTTCTAAAACGATAATACTTGGGATCTGCATAATTCGACAAAATAAATGATTTGTTACATCAATTTGGACTGCACAGGGTGATCGTCGGCCTGATGCTCAATTTCGTGCCAAAAAACAGTAGTTGGAGAATGGAGAAGGTGTATTGGCGAAATATTTGATCAATATCCCATGTAGATAATCCAGAAAAAATGTGCAGAAAATGTTTTCATGATGTGTGCAAGGTGGGGACGCATATACTTTCACGGGGAACGCATGGACCTCTCGACCGGTCGTCATCCTTCGCCCGAATTCCTAAGAATTTCAAGGAGCTCGCGATATGCATAACCACTGCGAAATTTTAAGTGTTCGGGCGGGGCGGGATGTTTTCTCGCACGAGATATATCAGTGAAACCAAGAATGGAGAGCGAAATCATGCGGTAAACGGGACAACGTGGAACTCACTGTGAGCTAGGACGAACAATGGAACAAGTGATGTTCTGGTTTAACCTTCTATGCGATGTTAATAGCATTGTGTTGATTGACAAAATATATACCACATGCGAACGCCTGTTATTTAATAACGCTAAAGAAGATGGATTATAAGCTATTCCCAATGTACGATTATTGCCGAATTTAGATGCCAATTATCTTTCTACAGACGGTGTATAGAATGCGAAGAATGTTTGACAATGCCGAGAGGTTGCCTGGTGCTCTATCAGGGGAGAAAAAGGGAAAGTTGCGATTCAAGGTTATTATGCAGTCATGAGACGAACAGTTTGAATTTTTGGGACGATTTTAGCGTGCACAGCATCTGCATGGTGGTTTACAACTCAGACACACAAGCTATCAATAATTATGGGGTAAGGGTGTACCAGGATGATTGGGTTGTTACTAACGGGCATGTATATTGACACCTATAAGCGTTTATTATAGACATGTTTTCTTGTTCGCTGGCAAGTCTAAAAGTAAAACATCTATTCTGAAAGCGGTAGTCTTGGTCTGTTCGAGGGGTGGGTGACTTAACATCCGCAATAGATACTTTCACTGACTGGCTTATGACACCTACAGCTCCAGCAGTTAGAACCTAGGTCATCCAGAACAAGAACTCCTTTAGATAAGCTGGCCTAGGACTGGAATTTAATACAGCGGTACGGCAATGCACAGAAGTGACAGTTATACGCCTGAAAACTAGCCAACTTTGGATGATATACTATCACACTCCCAACTATGCCTGGAATGACTAAGAAAACCCACACTAGACAACCCAAAAGAAATTACTGCTAATGGGTTGGAAGCGGACGTTAGACGCTGGGGCTCACGAGGGTCTCTCATCTTGAGGCACAGAATCCCCAGTTCCTGAACAGTTAGCTGAATTGGGGAAGGAAGGCGCAGTATCTCAACTAATGCAATAGATACTGGGCAAGGCGAACCTTGAAAGTTGCTAGAGTTGACAAAAACATCGTGGTCAGGTAGGAAATCCCAGGCCACACTAACGCGCAATGAGAAAAAGGTATGACAGTGTAAATTTGTTGGTTCATGAACTACGAAAATTCGTCCCCATCGCTTGCTTTCCCCATTTTCCCCACTAACCTGACACTTGTTCCCACTACCTCACCCACCCCATTTTGTTTTATTCGAATAATGTGTCACTAAATGTCCGCCGCGCGAGTGGCCATTCTTGTCCTGGTCCGCTGGCGTGTCGGTTCACCTTTGACCTTCTTGGTCCTGTTGAGAAGCNGTCCGCAAAACTTGTCGAATTGCACATGTTTTGTGGTGCGTCGGAAGTCGGTTACGGGGCATTGGGCTATCTAAGGGTGGTTGACTCAGAAAATAGTATTCGGTGCGGCTTTCTGATGGGAAAATCTAGAGTGACCCCGGAAAAGGCGGTTACGGTACCAAGGTTGGAGCTCACGGCAGCCGTTCTATTGTCCAAGCTGATGTACTTCCTTATTCGTGTGCTGTGGACAGATTTTACAATAGTGTTGTAATACTTACAGCACACCTCATCGCGTTTCGCAACTTTCGTTGCCAGTCGTGCAGAACTCATCCAGGACCTTACTTCTGTCTCACAGTGGAGGCATGTGCCTTCAGAATTAAATCCAGCCGATGTGGCGTCTAGGGCAGCGTCACAGGCCTTGACCAAGTAGATGAACCTCTGGTTACGGGGTCCGAGCTGTCTGTTGAACTCAGAAGAACAGTGGCCAAAAATGCCAACCTTCTCGTGTTTGTTGAAGGGAGACTCCAAGATTAGGCGCATTCATGCCATTATCACGAAATCAAACTTTAATTGTATACTGGACCAGATGGTACTTAGGTACTCTAGTTAGACTGAGTTACTACGGGCCATCGCTTGGTTATCCCGTTACGT